>JBBPTX010000468.1:0-23969 GCA_038094595.1 Pulveroboletus aff. annulatus
CGCCAGGAGGTCCGTCCCTCGCACCACATAATACGAGTTCATAATGATAACGCAGAGTCGTCGAATGTGTGACGATGCCATATACGGCTCTAGAGGCCTTGATGGGAGGATTAGGCGTCGAGACGGGCGCGCGCGAACGGGCTGTAACACGTACCAAAGAGAAATTAAATAATGATAAGGGATCCAGCTCCTCCAGGATAATTAGTATAATGTCGCTGGAGAGCGTGAAGAAAGACATGACCAGCACGCCGACACTAAGTGGTGAGGATGTGTCACCATCGGTGGACGAATTTATATGTCGGGCACCCGCCAGGGTTGGTTGACGCCATTGGGCCTGGAGACAAAAGCGTCGGGCCCGCCTCACATCGCCGTCGACAAGGGGCTAAGCGGAGAACTGTTGGGAACGCTTCAAACTTGACGAGAACTTTCATATACACGACACGGATACGTAGTAGCGCCAAAGTTGGCTCGGGTGTAGTGGACCACGATTTCGGCACAGGATTACCTCGAGCGTCCAGACAATACACATAAAAGACGGCACCGAGGACATCTTTTTGTAGTCTCGCCATGTCAACGCATCTCCTGTGAATAGATATTTAGAGGAATATTTTCTTGGCTGTCCGTCGTTACTCACTCAGAAGCTCGGACGACAATAAGACTCGCCATATTCGGAAGGTTCTCCCCGGCACCCAGTGGCACCTGCACTCGTAAAACATTCAAGGTCCTGGGCTTGCAGCAAATTCGCGTCAGAGTCGGGCTGCCAGATCACCACTTACCATAGTCACGTATGTCTCCCGATGCATCTCGAAACTTAGGACCATCGTATGTGCTGACTAATTCACTCGTCTCTTCCTGCGTGACAGTCATGGTTTGCAAGAAATGCGAAGCTGCAAGTCCCACCACACTCTGGATTCTTCATTTAGCTGACCAGTCGGACAGAAACTCTCCAAGGTTGCCGCACCAGACCCGTTCACCACCACGTCCAGCAGTATCAAGGAAGGCTCAAGGAAAGTTGGCGAGAATAAGCTTCTTACGCGGCCAGGAAGTTCAAAGAATAGGTTCCAGGTATGTCCCTGATGCCTTTCTGTTCGCTCCCGGTTGCTGATGCGACGGCCCTGTCCAACAAGCCTTATCAAGGTAAATGCAAAGACTGTAAGCAGTCAGTTACACAGAACAGGGCCAAATATTGCCATGGTACGTCCGCTCTTTCGTGTGTATGAGGATCTGTTGATCGTGCTCGTTAGGTTGTGCCTATAAAAAAGGTCTCTGCTCGATATGCGGCAAGGCTATCCTTGACACGACGGGATACGCCATGTCTAGCAAGTAGCGACTCCGTTCTATACCCTCACCGTTGTAGCATACACTTATATTTATATATATTGTTGTAATCTATGTAGAACATTCAATGGAAGTGCATCATCCGATCAGAGAGTAACATTCAGGGATACAATCGAACTGGTATTGGAATTTGTTTGTAATCTATAGTTTGATGCGATATCCAAAGCATGTGATGCCTGCAGTGGTATACAACTTGGAGGTATGTCGTCCGATGGATAGATGAGATGGGGAGATCCTAGTTAGATAGCACTTTCTTGTTCGTCCTTTGCTCATAAATCTCGACGTCGATGGTGTCAAGCGTAATGAAGTCCCAAATATTGACGTGTTTTTCTTGTCCGTACCGCCTCAATCGACCGACTGCCTGTGTTGAACACGCATCATAAATCTCTTGACTCGGGGCGAGAAGTGGCGAAAGGAATATAGCGTGGTTGGCCGAAGTGAGATTCGCACCGCTAGCGCTTTCGTCCATGACATTCAGAAGTAGCACCCGCTCTTCGCCGTCATTATTCTGGTACCTTTCCAGGTTCTTGCTTTTTTGTGACGCAGAACCGCGGATTTCGAGGAACTTGATCTTGTGTACTTTGAGTGCGTTGGCAACTTTAGCCATGAGGTCCGGGAACTGAACAAAAATCAGGACACGTTCTTTCTTGGGCATCATGTTTCTGTATGCCAAGACATGTCAGTGTGAACTAGGAGCGCATGGACCAGCGTAACGCACTTGATCAAGTCGATGACCATCTCCAATTTCTTCCCATAATGCTTGCCACGTCCATCACGAGCTTCGTCATCGACACCAAGTGTCTCGCCGTTCACGATGTTCAGGATCCTGGCAGCGGCCATGCACTTCCCGGACGCAGCGTAAACACATTCCTCGCGGTCCGCGCTCTGTCTGACACATGTCATGCAGCCCGTGTGTCCGCAAGACGAGAGAACGGCGACTTCATTCATTGGGACTTCATCTCTACCACATCCCGGGCATGAAATCTTGGGTGGCGTTTCTCGCTGTTTCTGCAGGTCACGGACAACGGTGAAGTACCGACGGGAACGCACTCGTCCAACAAGTTCTTTCGTCAGCTTGCGGATGTTGTGTGTGTGCTCGCGGAGCTCCCAGATGCGATCCCTAATTTCGCTCGACAAGTTCTCGTCTTTCCCTTTGGCCTTGTTCTTCCAGTGGTTTGCGGAAAGGACGGGGACATCAGTCTCATCGAGAAGGGCTTTAACCATCTCCGTTGCTTCATGATCCCCGACGCCTTCCAGGCGCGTAACGCGGGCGTATTCCTGGAACATTGACTCCTCATTGATCTTGCCAATCTTCTTTTCACGCTTAACTCCCTCCATTAGCTCCGCAAAAAGCTCCTTTTTACAATCATCCAACTGTTTCGTACGATCTTGCACAATGATTTCGCAAGCCTTCATAGCATTCTCCTTTGAGTTGTCCTCGGAAGTGTCCAAGTCAAAATGGGAACAACGTTTCAGAAGTGCTTCTTCGGCGGTCCTAATAATGGTGAGTAGGATTTCCCCACGAGCGAAGTTGTCAGTACGTACTTGCTATCGCCAAGTGCATTGTTAAGGCGCTTTTCTCGGTCGCTCTCCGTTTTCTTCGTCCGCTTTATGGTCATATCCAAGGCCCGCAAATGATGTTCCAGTTCCAAATAGATGGCTCGCTCCGCAGCGGGAAGAAGCACTCTTTGTATTTTGAACGAGCAGGGGATCTCATCGATCTCAGCGATATTCTGCCGTACGATCTTAGCAAGTGAGGTATTTGAAGTGAAAAACGTAGCTAACTTGACGAACGAACATATCCAAGAAAACCTGACCAACATGGTGACGGTGAGCGTGCCACTCCTGGGTGTGAACTTCACGAAAGGAGTGAAAAGCTTCCACCTCTAAAGAAGGCCATCAGCCTCGCGAATTCGTGAGATGCTCAGAATGTACTTGTCTGCTCTTTGATGCGCTTCTTGATCATGGCGGACTGTCCCTCTCCGTCATCGTCGATGCCAAGATGGAGGTTCAAATGGGCCGCGATTGTCTTGACGGCTCCAAAGTCGTGAATAGGTGGAGTACCAGACAGCACCCAACGGCGATCAGCAGTAAGCTTCGTGACCATGGAATGCACTTTTCCAGTCAAATAAGTATACTCGTCAACAACGACGCGGGCAAAGTGGAAGGTCTCCAAAGGCAGCGATTTCACTTGCGTCCAGTCCTTCCTGGCAGCGACGCTCTCAAGACGCCAGGGATCGGTATCCTCTCTGCGTTTTTGTTTCTTGGCTGGTGCGTCCTTAGTGCTCGTCGCCTTTCTCTTCTTTCCACCTGACTTTTCGGAAGTGGGTGAAGGTGGTTCGTCGACATCCATACTGTCGTCATCAGATTTTGACGAACTCGTACTAGCCTTGGCCTTGCCTTTGTTGCTGATCGCCTTCAGACCGGTCTTGCGGGTTTGCGGTTTTTCCTCTTCTTCGTCGTCAGATATCTCTATTGTAGAGTTTTCTTCAGACGACGGAGGTGGAGGAGTGTGTTTGCCGCGCAAAGTCTTTGATTTCCTCACACCGAGCAAATCACCCTCGTCCTCGCTGGCGGGTTCTTCTTCGGGTTCGTCAGTGGCATCATTGTCCTCGTAATCACTGCCATTATTGTCACCCTCTGCGTCGTCGTCAGAATCAACGACAACAGTTTTCCTCCTGCTCTGTCGCTTGGAACGCGGTACGCCGGGCACAACAACCTCCCCGTCTGAATCGTCATCCGTTTGCTCAATCTTCCGTTTCTTCGAGCTCGAAGCGCTGATGACAACCTCAGGCGTCTGGCCTGCGCGCGTGGGCTTAGCGGGGAAACGTTCTCTCTGAGTAGCTTTGGGCTTCTTCTCCTGATCTTTCTTCTCCGCAGCGAGAGCGTAAACCTTGCCCTTGAGGCGTTTCGGTGCTACGAAGGTCTCCAACTCTTCCTCTGGAAGGAATATAAATATTCGGCCGATGCAACTCAAGCAAGATGAAGCAACTCACCGCGCCTGCGTGCGTCCCGTATAGTCTTCATGACGGTGCTAGGACCGTCATTTTTCAGGCGTTCCACCTGTTTCTTTAATGCTTCCAAACAAACTTCGAGCCGGGCGTTGAAATATCTCCCCTCCTGGGAAGGGAGAGCACCACCAGCCGCAAAGGATTCGAGGTTGTCCAGGTAAACAGCACTCTGGAATAGATTCGATGCGACGATCACTAGATCAGCTTTTTGGACCGCCTCTATGGTCAGCGAGTTGATGTTAGTGGCTGTGGAAATGACCACCACGTTCTTGAAGCGCTTCGGAGCAAACTTTTCGGCCTCGGACTTCCATTGACGGGTGAGATGCGGAGGGACGATGACCAATGTAGCTTTTACAGAAACCTTGCCGAGAATGTCTTCCTTACTCTCAAACTCCTTTCTAACGTTCTGAGAGGAACAGTCAATAAGACCGAGGGTAATGGCAGTCTTGCCGTATCCAACTTGATCGGCTAGGACACCACCTCTGACTTGGACAGGTCTCTGGGCGCGACCCTCCGCCCGCCAACCTAGAGGCTCAAGAATTGCCTCAGAAATTTCTTCCTCGATGAACGGAGAGACGTCGACAGCCTCTCGCTCAAGCATCCAGGTCAATGAACGTAGCTGCTCCTTACGAAGGTCGAGCTTGAAGTTGGGGGGCTGATTGTGCTCCGGGTCGCCTCTGTTGCTTTTGAGAGTGAACGGCGGGTGTCGAATCCTGACCGCAGGTGCGAAGTCGGTGTCCAAGCGCCATGATAATGAGGGTCGTCCAGGACGGTTCTCTGAGGGAAGGGAGGACAAGGCACGATGCAACAACGAAGCGATGTTGAGACCGACTTTGACCACACCAACGTTCTGCTCGAGCCGGAGTTGCGTAACGAAAGGATTTGGCCGAAGCTTGAGATTGCGCTCGTATTTCCCGGCTTCTTGGTAATCTTCAATGGCAACGATTTTCTTGCCAGTCTTGCTCCACTTGATTGTGGGGGGCGTCGGAGCACACCGTTGACATTCGTGCAGATTCTCGGGCATTTCAGCTGTCTGCCATGAACGTAAATTGTCGTCGACGTGTCGAATACGTTCCAAAAGCCAAGCCAATGACCTGAACGTCGTGCGTTCATTGAGTTTATCGACTTCCCTCCAATCCTGACGTGGCCATTCGGGGCCGGCGTCGTCAGGAAGAGGTACAGTGCAAGACAATAGGGCAACAGCCTTGGCACAGGCGTCCGTGTTGACAGCCACTTCCAGCGAACCACGAGGAACAGCAAAGCTTGCCCCAGTGAGCTGCGAGGACTACAAAAAACATGATCATGGAAGAAACGAATGAAACTTATGCAAATTTACCTGTAGAGACACTCTGTCTGAGGATACCCATAGCAAGGGTATGTGACATGTAACGGATTGATCGCCCTGTACATCTGACTGCCTCCACGATCCCGCAAGCTTGCAGACGATCGGCCGGAACTCGCCGTATTCGTATCTCCGGATGGTGGTAGTGAAAACAAATGCGTCGTCCTTGGGGTCGCCACAGCGAGTCGGGTCAAGCATCATGAATAATGGTGGAAGTTCGACATCCTCGGGTGTGAATTCGCGCTTGTGAAGAGCACCGCAAGCAGTACCGCACTTGTCCAAGAGAGCGTATGTCCCAGAGATGTCACGATCCAGTAAGGACACTTTGTCCGCAGGCACGGTGATTTTTAGGCGTGAGTGAACGCGAGCTTCCCTGAATTCTTCAGCCAGTAAACCCAGTCGTGATCCCCAGGAAGGCACAAAGGTCTCGCTCCCAGTCACTGTCACAGTGATTTCACTGTTGCATGGCAAAGCGAACTGCCACTGACCCTGCAATAGGCCGCCCTGGCATTTGAATCGAGCAACAGGGAGCTGTAGAAGACGACGAATATCTGCATTCGCGGGGTCAGTCTCCAGAGGAATGCCATACAGTCGCCACTCCGTCTGCTTGGGGTCGAGGTACAATTCAAAAGACGCGGACATGGACTGGTAAACTGCAGACCAGACTTCTTGCCTCTTCAGCTCGACGAAACGCAACTCAGAGTTCGTGGCTCTAAGGACCGCAGAGCGCCAGCTGACCCAGCGCTTCTCAGGTATAGTTGTGCTGGAAGCGCTTCTGAGATTATCTAGGAGAGTCGCACTAGTGCCAGCAATCGACAAGCACATAGGGAGGACAGATTTGATCTCCCCGACGAAAGTTCCAGGCAGAATGCGCCTGATTGTCTCCACATCCAGTGGCTCAAAATTGTGTTCGGGACGTCCGGCACATTTCTTGCAGGAGGACGAACCGCAGTCCTTGCAGCGAAGCAGCTCCTTCGATGTGATATCTTTCCGGCCTTCGCATAGACATAGTCGTACACTTCGGGTAGCATGCTCAAGGACATGCTCCATTGGGTCCACCTTCATCTTGGACAAGTCCAAAGGCTGTTCGACCAACTGTTCAAGGCCAGAAATATGGTCTTCCACAGAAGACATTGGTATAGAATCGACATCCATGGTATCCTCCTCCCTCGCTGGAGTCCCGACTTCGAGCTTCTTCATCTCGTAAGTCTCTTTGTCATCTCCTGTCTTGAGTAGCTCCTTGCCAATGACCAATGCTGCGAGGATGCAAGACCCCACGACTGTTGAAGACATGGCGTTACCAGCTAGATCAGCAAGCTCGTCTTGGCTTTCTCGTGTAAGAAGCAGCTTGTCCACCGGAAGGCCCTGCATGGCCAATGCCTCGACCCCCACCAAGGGTCCGCCACGATTCGTAATGTAAGGTATCATGGATGGGGTGAGGCACGGACATATACCAGCCTTGCTTGAGCCGGTAGAACGATCGACATTTTGCGACAGATTCCAGACAAATCTGAAATGGATATTAGCGTGCCTAACGAAAGCTTTTCTGTTTCCCTTACGTTTTATAGGATGAGTCGACGCCGATTTTCGCAGAACGAAGGAGACTAATATCCATCAAGTCCCAAACACGCTCCACTTGCCTCACTCCCCAATCTTGCCAAGCAAAGTCAGGCATACGGCAAGCGGCACCTTATATTCACGAAGTCAGGTGATGAGGAACAGATAGACACATAAATCTCACCTTCCTCCCAGCTGGTTAAAGGACGTTTAGGGCCCAACAGCTCCTCGAGCCTGGCACGCGCATGTCTAGATTCACACCTTGTCCAGTCAATTCGCCCGGTGCGTGTCTCTGATACCCTCTTGCCGTCGTGTACAAGCTTTTCCCTAGCTTGGTGAATGCGCGAGTCGTCTGATGGGAGAAGAAAAGCGTCCAGCGTCGACGAAGCAGGACGCTTCAGCTTTATCACCCAATTCTTCCACTCGCCTGGCAACTGAGACGACCGCTTGTCGATTGCGAGCAGATAAACACGGGTGCGAGTATGTGGAATGTAGTATTGTTTCGTGTCCAGCCGCATATATTCGGCACTGTAATCATGACTTCCGAAGTACTTCTTGACGGATTCCCACGGCGCAGAGCAAACGTTTTCCAGAATAACTAGAGGCGGTCGATGGTTGGTGACCCAAGACATCATGCCGTGGAACGTTCGTCCAGACTCTCCCCCTGCATCGATCCCCTTTTTCTCATTATTGAGGTTGGAATAGTCGACACAAGAAGTCCCCGCGACAAGCAAATCCACATCACCAGGGACAGGGGCCAATGCGCCGTACGCAGTCGTACTGTAAATGATGTCAATCCTGTAAAAGCGTAGAATGCCTTGGTCACGTACGCCTCGCTATCTCCAAGCTCGCACACGTCACGGAATAGTAAGGGTGGTTTGAAATTGCGTTCAATGTACGCCTGCTTGAATGGCTCTATCTCGCACGAAAACACGTGTTCAAACTCCAACGGGATGCCGAATCGTTCCAGAATAGACTGGCATATCAGCTCCAGAGCAAGAAGCGGAGACTCTGTGCCGGAACACATGGTGGCGACGCGAAGTTTTCTCCCCTTGACCCGTTCTGCGACGCCTTTGATCTGAGGAATGTGGGAGACAATGTCGGAAAACATAGTAGGAATATGGTGAAGAGGTGGAAGGCTGGAAGATTCTATCTTTCCGTCCGTCTTGGAATGCTGTGCTGGACTGTCATCCTCGTCCTCGTCCTCGGGTTCTGCATCGTCCTCAACCTCATCAGTGGAGCCGTCATCGGCTTTCTTCGACTTCCCTGCTTTCTTCGCCGTAGATTTTCCGGGCTTCTTGTCACCTCCACCAAAAAACGAAGTAATGGATTTTTGATTTTTGGTTAAGGATGTGGTCTTGGTCATGATCGAGATATGTCAAGAGCTGCCAAACGCGTCCCATCGCGTTTTAAGTAGTTGCTGAGTCATATACGCGCATTGTCACGCCACTAACAAGTCACGCCACTTTTTGTTAATCAGTTTATTTCTCGAATGTACTGGCCGATACTACAATGCTGCGATTACAAATCTACGCAGTGAGTCAAACTTCTAAACAGACTGCTCATTAATCATTCCCAGTATCGTGGAACCTTGTTATCGCTCTCCCCGCCGACCTCCAAAAAGTCTGACGGACGATCCCGTTTCAGATTTCGCCGTCTATTATTGAGGGGCAATCGCTGGTATGCCGAATCCTGACCAGCGGGTTGTTGATTCGTAAACGAGGTTGGCCACTGCGAATCCGGTTGCTGATACCCTGGCATACCATAGCCTACTGCAGCAGCATTCTGCATCTGTTGTTGTTGTTGTTGTTGCTGCTGCTGCTGTGATTGCTGCTGAAGGGTTGCGACTGCCAGAGTCGCCGCAAGGGCTTGTGCTTGTTGAAGTTGCATCTGAAGTTGATGATATTTCATCTCCGAAGAATGTCGTACATGGTCGGGTAACGAGGTGTTCTGCATCATAATGGATAACTGGTTGATCTGAGCCTGAAGCTGAGGTATGCTGTCGACGATCATTTGCGATACGTCCATGCTACCCTGTTGATCCGAATAAAAGTCGTCGGCAGTAGAACCGTCCCCTTGAGGTGTCTGTGAATAGTTGTTGGCGTCACAACGTCAAATGACAACATGAATACCGATTACCTGTTCACCACCTACCGCACCTTCCTCGTCATCCTCCTTTCTGCTCTGTTCAATCACCTTATCAATATGATCTGCAACCTTCGTTCGCATAGGCTTATCCACGACCAACTTGTCAAGAGACGCGATCTTCTTGCCACACTTCGGACAAACAAAGTCTCGCTCAAGAAGATGTGTCTGGATACATTCCTCGCAATACGCGGTTTCACAGCACGGCGTTTTCACCGCATCACGGAAAAGTCTGTTGTCTATTGGACACGCAAGTGAAGGGTCTGTCGGAGGCCGCTCTCGAACGTCTGCTACGGAGAGGCCTTTCGACCGGGATACCTGCTTTTGCCAAGATACTCTACTGGAGTGAGTGCCTACTCCTAATAAACAGACACGACGACCTACGAATCAGGTTGAGCGACGACATAACCCCCCTCGGGCGTAACCATCACTCCTTGCGCAATGTCACCCTTGTTAGGATTCTCCACAGCCTTGAGGAAGCTGCGTGGAATACCCGTGGTTCGCTTTATGCGAGGTTTGTTATCAAACTCGCGATCGCTGTTCGTTGGGCAGTCTTGGATCCAATGTCCTAGAAAAACATGAAGATATTGATATGTCAAAGCCACTATAACTCACCTTTCTGACCACAACGATAGCACACATAGGAGGGTGGCAAAGGACGGTCGGGAACATGGGACTGATGCAAACCAAAGGGTTTTCCACCACGCCCGAAAGACGTTCCCCGAGGATTATTATATATTCGGACAGCACTGTTTCGATCGAGGGGCAAACAGAAACCATGTTATGAGACTTCATTCTACTACATAAAGCAGAAGAACCGCGTAAACGAGACACCAACTGAGACATCTTTTCCTGGGTTTCCTCCCAGTTGGCCGTCTGGGCCTGAAACATAGCTGCCATTGCAGCAGCTTCGTCTTCCTTTGTGACCGAGTTCTTTGGAATGGTAACTGTGGCACTTGACTGAGAAGAATGTAAGACTTGCCAGTTGGCAAGTGGTCCGTCCATTGTAGAACAACTACGTACGGAGGGCGAAGATTTGGAGGACGCGGAGTCATCTTTTCCGTCGAAGCGCTTCGACATGGCACCTCTGTGCCATGCACTGCCACCACCTGGTCTCTGAACTGGCTCAGAAATGGGAATGGATGCACTTCCATTGCTACCAGCGATATACATGGCGGCTTTACCCTTTCCGGGGCGCTGAGAGGGCATACGCTTTACGACAACGGAGGATGATCTAGGAATGAGCTGAGTATCATCCTTGTATTCTAAATGAACATGGATAAATCGAAAATCAGAGTGTAATGTTGGAGTGGACATACCTTGATTCGTGGACGTGTCGTAGACATACAGATCAAAGTCATTGGCCTTACCGAGATTGTTAGCAAGGATAATTTCTTTTTTCAAGTCAAACACAGAGATCGCAGTGCCATCAAAAGTCACCCGAGACTCGTCTCTTTGAGATTTAAATTTGTAGAACACAGAAGAGGCCATAAGTCACAGGAGTGGGAGCAGGGATGCACGACGCAGGACGGGGACAAATGGAATAATGTATATAGTCCTACGGAGCGTTCGAGGGAGGTCGTCGTCGTCGTTGTCGTGGAGTTAATGTGGTAAGTAAACTCGGAAAACACTTGCGCGAGGCGCTCAAAATATTTTAAACTCCGCGGCCCTGACTGACTAAGCGAAGATCATTTAAAAAATGGGCCAAATGGTTCGACGCGTCTCGACAAAAAATGTCCCAATCATATGGCGGCACCAACAATGAGCTGCGCCAGCGAAGCGTCGACGCGCAGCGGTCCCCTCCTATCTCTGGGGCTACAGATGAAGGTCGTAAGACCGACCAGCTGTTAGACCAACATCAAACGTGAGTACAAATACCCATGGGCAACCCGTGCTCATCCAAACACGCTCTAGATACGAGTTTGGTGGTCCTTGGGGTGTCACCGCAATGATGATTGGTTTCCCCATACTTATGTATTACCTCTGGATATGTCTCTGGTTCTACGACGGCAAACTTGTTGCACCCTCCTCCTTGGATGACATTGTTCCCTTCCTGCAGCGTATGTGGGCTCATGTTCGCGACGTAAGTGGCTCGTGGCTCTCAGGCCTCGATTGGTGTCAATAATATACTGTAGGATGCCAGTCCAAATGCCTACGCCTGGAAGGTTTACACTGGTCTTATCGCCTTTCAGCTCTTCCTTGCCTGGGTTGTGCCAGGTTACCAGCAAGAGGGACTTCCGGTTCCTTCGCTTGGGTACAAGACGCTGTTGTACAACTGCAACGCCCTCTGGTCCATCTATATCACGATGATCACTGCCGCAGTGCTCCACTACTACAACATCTTCCGACTCACAGAAATCATCGACAATTACGGGCATATTATGTCTGTTGCAATCATCTACGGTTTTGCAGTGTCCTTTGGGGTTTATTTCCTCACTGTCGCAACTGGTAATCAAATCCGCATGTCTGGCAATTTCATCTACGATGTCTTCATGGGTGCTTGCTTGAACCCTCGTATTGGCCCTATTGACCTCAAAATGTGGGCAGAAGTCCGCGTTCCCTGGGTCATTGTCTTCTTTCTGGCAGTTTCAGGTGGTTGCCATCAGTACGAACATTACGGTTACGTCACACCTGTACGTCTCGACCGCAATTGGTAGCACCACTTAGCATTTACCTGCTCACTACTAATCACTAGAACATGGCGTTCATGATTCTGGCCACTTGGCTGTATCTAAATGCTTGGTACGCACTATTGGTCTCATCGGTGTCTTTTTCAAATTAAAATGTTTACAGTGGAAAAGGAGAGGAATGTATCCCCCAAACTTGGGATATGTTTCACGAAAAATGGGGCTTCATGGTCATTTTCTGGAATTTTGCTGGTGTCCCATTCGTACGCTTAGTTATACCCCATCTGTGGTCCTAGCACTAACCTTTGTTTTAGACCTATGTGTACTCGGTGGTTTACATGGCCTCACATGACCCCTCCAAGTACCAGTTTTCCACCTCAACTTACGTCCTGCTGTTCACTACACTCCTCACTGCATATTACGTGTATGGTCTTCCTTTGAGTAGATGTACTCGTCCTAACCATGCAATCCTACAGCTGGGATACATCCATGTCGCAAAAAAGCCGCTTCAAAATGCAGACTCAGGGTATCACCAAGTTCCGCAACACCTTCCCTCAACTGCCTTGGGGTACCCTAAAGAATCCAGAGTATATTCAAACTGCCCATGGGTGAGCACAAGTGCCATTTTTGCTGAATGTGCTGTCTAATGTAGTACATAGTAACCGCCTTTTGATCAGTGGATGGTGGAGATATTCTCGCAAACCAGTATGTTCTCAGCTCCACGCTATCTTGCACGAATATGTTCTAATATCCTTTGTAGAATTACGTTGCGGACTGGACCATGTCCTTCTGTTGGGGTGTGATTATTGGCGGGGCAACCATCATCCCGTATTTCTATTCCGTATTTTTCATTACAGTCCTCATTCACCGTTGCGGGCGTGATTTCGAACGCTGCTCTATCAAATACGGGAAAGACTGGGAACGCTATTGTTCGATTGTGAAGTACAAGTTTATCCCTGGTGTCTACTAGAAAATGACCCTCCATCGTACTGCTTGACATAATATACTACTCGCATTTATCGGAAAAATCTACATGTTGATGACGACGTGTCAATATCGTGCCGGCCGAACCTGTGTCACGTTCTCACCAACGTCTTATTGGACCAATACCCAGCTCAGACCCTGGTTTCATCGTCTCTTCATCACTCGTGCGTACGCATCTTCGTGCACGATGGAGAGCAACAGAGACGAGGCCCTCAAATGTTTGAGAATCGCTCAGAAACACAGGGATGCAGGCAACTTTCCCTCGGCGCGGAAATTCTGCCAAAAATCCCTCGCCCTATTTGCGACGCCGGAAGCAGAGTTACTCAAGGAGTCGATTGAATCTGCTGCCGCTGCTGCAAAGTCGGCTGGTCCGTCTACGAACAATGGGGATGCAACATTTGCGTCATCGTCATCGACACAAACGCATCCCTCGGCCGCAGGCGCGAAACGCAGGAACGATGCAAAAGCGGAGGGGACGGCAGGAGGCATGAACGGGGACAAACGGGAGTACACGGCCGAACAACTGAACGTCGTCAAGCGGGTCAAAACGTGCAAAGCCACAAGTTACTATGAGATCTTGGGTCTCAAGAAAGGGTGCGAGGAAGCCGATATCAAGAAGGCCTATCGAAAGGTATACGTGCTGCTGGTCAGCAAGCGAGTGGGTCATTGAAGCAGCCTCTTGATAGCTCGCGCTTGCTCTACATCCCGACAAGAATGGCGCACCGGGAGCCGACGAGGCTTTCAAGAGTAGGTCACACAAATCGGCATTCTCTTCACATTTAGCTGATCCACTTGCCAGTGGTTTCGAAAGCGTTTCAGGTTCTATCAGGTACATGACTTGTATCTTTCATTCGCTCACGTTTCGACCCTACTTTCAGATCCACAAAAGCGCGCAGCCTTTGACCAACATGGTTCCGACCCAGAGTCTCGCTTCGGTGGCATGTCATCAACTGGTTTCTCCCCTGGCTTCACATCATCCTCGCCGTTCGCTGGTGGTTTTGAGGGTGAAATGTCTCCCGAAGACTTGTTCAATATGTTTTTCGGTGGTGGGGCGGGGATGAACGGAGGCGGATTCGGGGCAGGTCCATTCGGGGGGCCTGTGTTCACCGCAAGCTTTGGGCCTGGTGGATTCCGGACGACACGCGTACATATGAATGGACGTCCACAAGGAGCTACACAAGGTGAACCAGCTCAGGCGCGGTCGATGCTCATGCAACTTCTTCCTCTGATCATGATTTTGGCGTTCTCTTTCCTGTCTATGCTACCTGACTTATTTGCGACGCCTATCGTCCCGGACCCTCTGTTCCAATTCACGAAGACATCGAGATTTGATCTAGAACGCCAGACGGACAACCTACACATAAATTACTACGTTAACTCGCGCGACTTTCATGCACACCCCAAGATCGCCGCTGATCTAGCAGCGGGTCAATACCGTCGAGGATCCGCTCTCTCTCGCTTTGAATCCAACATTGAACAAGTGTACACGCAAAACATGTGGACGCAATGTCAACGAGAGGTGAACAAGCGGGAGAGACGAAAGGAGGCTGAGATTGGCTTCTTTGGTGTTGGGACGGACTGGGACAAGGTGAAGCGCATCGAGGCGGAGACGTTTGCTAGCTGCGAGGAACTCAGGAGACTCGGGTTGCTCAAATAATGTGTTTATTTCATCCATTGCAACTTGATTAATGTTGGCACCGTAGCTTATGTTCATCCTCATTTATGGACGGGCAGCCGACCTGGCTTTTATTTATATCAATCTTCATTGCTACCGGAACACAATTGAACCACCGGCCAATTGATTCGGCACCACGCCACATGAATAATAAACCGTTTTATTCTAGTTGGACGCTCATGCTGCCTGTCCCTGTGTTCTCTCGCGCTCGAGCTTCAAATAGTACTCCTCACGGCGTTGCACTACAGGGGATGAGTTCGGGTGGTGGGCACGCTGCATGTAGCCATACCTGATTTGAGATGGAAGCCATACCTTGAAGGAGTCAGACAGAGAAAAATCGGAACCGAGCCAACGTACCAGAATACATAGCCTGCACCGAGACCAAGGCCAAGGGCTACGGAGATGTCGCGCCAGAGGCCTTTTCTAAGCTTTCCAGTGATGGGTGCAATAGGCATTGTGTTGTCGAGGAGGATGCGGTACGAGTCGGAGTGTGGTGTGACCAAACAAGGGCACAACAAATGGCAGCGGGGCCAGGAGGTGCCAGACAAGGTTCCGCTGCAACGACTCTTTGACCGTCCAGACACACACCATAGACTCACGACATCCAATTCACAGCAAATAACGACGCTTCATCATGGATATCGATCCATCAGGCTCAGGTGGCTGGCGTTTTGCCCAGTGCTTTGGCGACAAGGGCGAGGTCGAAGACATCACAGAAGGTATGTCGTCCTCGCTTTCGACCCCGATTGCTCACCCTTCCTTCTCGATCAGCCGACATCATATCCACCGTCGAGTTCGACTCTACAGGTAATTACCTCGCAACCGGGGACAAGGGTGGTCGTGTCGTCCTCTTTGAGCGGAACGAGTCGGTGAGTACCCTCTCCTCGATCCCTGATTCCCCCCGATTACCTACCCATCTTCTTTTATGCCATATCCATGGTTGCCCATGCAGAAAAAAGGTTGTGAATACAAATTCTATACCGAATTTCAATCACACGAACCAGAGTTCGATTACCTCAAGTCTCTAGAAATCGAGGAAAAGATCAACAAGATCAAGTGGTGCAAACGGCAAAACACGGCTCATTTCCTGTTGTCTACCAACGGTAAACTCCCTCTCTCCAATAATCGTCGTCAGTTGACCCTTCTCGGCTCCCCTAGACAAAACAATCAAGCTCTGGAAAGTGTTCGAAAAGTCGCTGCGGGTCGTATCGGAATCGAATCACTACGAAGGCCAGCGACCCATCACGCCACCCACGTTGCGTTCGCACCTCAAACTTCCCCGTACGGTACAGCAAGACAACATCATCGCCGCCATCCCACGGAAGGTTTACGCAAATGCACACGCATACCACATCCACTCCATTTCCGTCAATTCTGACCAAGAAACCTACATTTCCGCCGACGATCTCCGTGTCAATTTGTGGAATCTGGGTATCAGCGATCAGAGCTTTAGTACGTCCTTGATCTGGCTATTACGACAGCACGGCCACTCACCTTGCCATATCAGACATCGTAGACATCAAACCGGTCAATATGGAGGAACTTACCGAAGTCATCACCGCTGCCGAATTCCATCCACAACATTGCAACTTGTTCATGTACTCGAGTTCAAAGAGCAACATCAAACTTGCAGATATGCGCGACTCAGCACTCTGTGACCGTCACGCGAAATGTGCGACATTCAAGGTCGTTTAATGACTTCTTTGCTTACTCGGCTTGACAGGCTTCGAGGAGGAGGAGGATCCATCAACACGTTCATTCTTTTCTGAAATCATCTCTTCTATATCCGATGTCAAATTCAGTCGTGACGGCCGCTACATCCTATCGAGGGACTATTTGTCCCTGAAAATCTGGGACATCAATATGGAGTCAAGACCAATCAAGACCATTCCCATACATGACCACCTCCGCGGAAAGCTCTGTGATCTGTACGAGAATGATTGCATTTTCGACAAGTTTGAGTGTATATGGGGGGGCGACGATAAGTGCGTACACTTTTGCTCTATTCGAGTGATGTTAGATCCCGTTGATCCCCTAGGCATGTCTTGACCGGATCGTACCACAACTTTTTCCGGATATTCGATACGGAGACAACCGGCGACGTCGTCTTGCAAGCCGACAAATCCGCGTTTAAGGCGAAGAAGATGGGTGGACCACTACCGAGCAAGAACGGGCTGAAAAATGGTCGACCAGGTGGTCTGAGGGATGCGATGCAGATGGAAACACTAGACTTTAACAAGAAGATTCTCCACGCGAGCTGGCATCCGAGGGAGAATACGATTGCTGCAAGTCCCATCCTTGATCACACGGATGCTTAACTGACGTCTCATAGATCGCTGCAACGAACAACTTGTTCCTCTACAGCGCGGCATGAATTTGCTTGCGCATTCCATCCGTCACGCTTCTTTTCTACCCCACAGAGACCGCTTGTTTTCCAGTCAACGCTGGACCTTGGACTCCCAAAACACACGCACTACACACCTGTTTCAAGGCGACAATCTAATCATCCCTCTCCCAGAATCACGAAACATTACGATCCTAGTTCCTCCACCCCTTGACACGTCGCACGTCTTGCTTACGATGACGATTCATCATTCATGTTTACCATACCCTTTACTCGCCGCGTCGCGTTATCTTGTCTAGTCGTCTCCGTATTCTTGCATTTCACTGTGTTTTCCGTGGTCCAATGGGAAACCGTTGTTCTGGATGTGCTCGTGGTTCTCTACGTTGGTGGTATCTCTCTCTGTTATGGTGGTCATTCGTTTCGTTCACCCTCCCCCTCTTTATCATTTCCCACTACATATTTGTGTTCACAGGAGAAAAAGTTACAAGACTGATCTGGCAGTAGTAGTCATAGAAGGCAAAGAGGTAAAAAGGAAGGACAGAAGTAATCGAGATACATAGGTTATCGTAGCTCACCACAGCTGGTGTATCATATGATTGGATTTTTCATCATTGCGTTCGTCGATTAGTTCTCCGACTTCGAACATAGATCAGTGAGAGTCTGTTCATCTACAGATGACAGCAGCGCTGGTAGCCCCGGGTTTACCGTAACAGAGATCATCTTTCATACAAAATAAAGATCAGCTCCATAGATGATCAGGGCCGGTAACGAGTATGTACAGGAAGATTCGCCCAGGTAACACCGATCGTACCAAACAGAAACTAGTAACCTTGCCAGCTCTTGACCTTGGAAAACCAAAACGGCCGTTGATGCTTCAAAGGAAACGGTACGACCTCGCCATCTCCGATATTCACCGACTCGTACGAGACGAGGTCGAGTTTGTTCCATCGACCGAGTGGCTTAGAACGAAGCGTGAGATTCATCTGAAAGCGATAACGAGTGGGCTGGGGGCTGTGGCTGTGGTGAGAGATGTGAGAAGAGGGTGCCGGACTCTCGATGAGGTCGGTGACCAAGATGCTCGAGCCTTCGAGCCGCCAGTCACCGATGTGAAATCCCTGTGGTGAGCAAGCGGGTCAGCGACTGGATTTGTGAGCTGTACAGTTGAAGCTATGACCTTCATACGCAACGAGGGCTTGAGCATGGGTATGACGAGCGCGGGTTGGAACTCCTCGTTAGACAAAAGGGAGAGAACTTGTCCATTCGGGAAGAACCGACTGGGGCATGTCCAGCGCGGCGATATAAATTGAAAAACTACTCACAGATATCGGTGGTATGTAACGAGGTGGCTGACCTACGCCCTTGCATGAGCCACGTCCGTTGGGAGCCAAAACTCATGACCTACGTTGACCCAGGCATTCTCACCAAGACCTTTCCGACTTTGAAGGGGTCATTCGATGGCGAGAATAGAGCGTGGCGCGAGAAACTCACACGTAGTGGCATACGGCAATATACACGCCGTCCAATCTCACTCTTGGATGTTGAATGTATGTTTGCCGATAATTGGAGCCATATCCATCCACAATCGTTTGCACCACAGTGGCCTCGGGAATTTGAGGTGGTTTGTATGCCATGTGTACAAATTCCCTGTCATCAGACGTCTGGAACGGTAGTCCACGGTAAGAAAAGAGCAAGCATACCTCCATATTATCGGGTCGAGGCTGAGAACTCGTGCTCTACGGCACACAGTCGCAAAACGCTCCAGAGTCGTCGCGTCGAAATTACGCAGGATGTACAAGAGCAACTCTTCCGGGATTATATTGATCGGGACACCCTCCCGATCGTTCTCCGGCTCAAACGTCAACACGTCTGGGAAACTTTCTAAAACCTTGGAGAGAATTTCATTCGCGCGGGCAAACTCCCTTGACTCCTTGGTTTCTGCAGTGCTCGAGACGTGGGCATCTTTGACTCCAGCGACGCCGCCTTGACTGACGGAAGTCGTCTTCTCGTGGCCCGTCACGGTGCCAGTAATAGAACGGCTGAGTTGCTCCGACCTCTCCTCCTTGAAGTATGCACGGTCGACATACGGGTTCAGCCGAAATGCATGGCGATACAGCTTCAGCGCCTCGTCCAAGTCGCTGTCCTGTTCGTGTTGGACTGCGCTGCGATAGATTTCGACGGCGCGTGCGATAGTCCCGCTGAGAGGACTCTGGCCATGGGACGTACGGAGACGCGGAGGCAGAGGTGAGCGATCGGGAACAAACCGCGTCGCGGTAAGTTTCGCTTCGGTCTCGTGTGGAGCAGTGCTGGGATACGGATGATATCGAGTTTGTGTCTCAGAGGAAGACGCCTTATGTTGATTGGGTTCTGAAGGACCGGGTGGTTGCAGATCTTCTCGACGGCGACGGACCTCCTCCTTCCACCGCTCCCTGAACTCCCTGAGCTCTGCAGGCTCTTCTTCTCTAGACATTAAACAATAGACGAGGCTAGCACACGACAAGGAACATTGGCAAGCAAGTTGGGGGATTGGTGGGATAGTTTGATCACTGGTCGCTGACAAAGCCAATTTAATTGAAACGGACCGTCTCGGCTAGCAGGACTTGCTGTTTAGCCACATCGAATTTCGAGTTGTTCCAGAACCACACCTCTCTTGGTTAATGTTAATGGTGTATCGCTAGGAACTCCACTATCCTGTCCTGTATCCTTTCCACTATTAATATGATGACCAGGATGCATATTAACCCCCAAGACTTCAATCTCGCAGTGAGCTCTTTGTGAATTTTGTAGTACTATCGCTTACCCCCAAGTCGGCACCCCCAAAATAGGATGCATTGTCACAAATGTCACACAACTGAGTTTCAATTTCTCCAAGTCTCCGCCATTTGTAAGCTGTGGGCTGCTGCCATTAGCAGGTTAACAAAATCCAGTTAATTAGATGGTTTGTATTTTGTGTATTTACTATCTTATTAAAAGAAATGTGTGGCGAGTGACAATGGGCCTGGAAGATTTTGTTCATGACTTGGATGACTTGACAGGCCAGGTAAAGAAAGGTTCGTACTGGCAGATGCCGGGTCCGGAAGGGTAGCATGTTTTTTTTAAGTTGCCAAAAAGTGCGCTGAACCGTGGCTCACTTGCTCGAGTCAGATTTTTGGCAAGGTGGTCCTTGATCAGCTTTGTGAGTTCAGCGACAGTCCCATCCATCAGCAGCAAAAGGGCACCAGTGAGAGCAACAAGGTCATCTGTAAGCATGCTGTACCACGCTTACCTGATCCCGGTTGTCAGCTTATATACCGCCTCCGGTACTGAGTGGTAGTCACTCAGTATCATGTCCTTTTGGTGTAATGGTTAGCGGCAAGTGGTCTGACCCTTACATCATCCTTGCGCTTATAAGATTCAAGCGACGAGTCAAAGACACGATTCTCAATTTCTTGATTGATACGAAAGGTGCATGTGGTCTCATTAGCCTTTTTCTTCACCACCTTCTCACTCTCAGCTTTCTCCTTTGCCTCGAGCTCAGCATCCTGCCCACCGCGACTCGGACCGTCTAGCCTGAGCAAGTAGTACTACATCAGCAAAACTGTTCGAATGAAACAAGTGGTCGGCAGAAGTTTGAAGAGTTACGGAGGCTTACGGCTGGACAGTCGCAGCACTTTGATTGGTTGGAGATCCATGGTTCACGTCAAATCGATGTGCATTCCCTAGATCCTGCGATGTAGATCATATCGTTCCAAGATATACCAGTGCACTACAACAAAACTATCCACTAGTCAGAATATTCGACACCAAATTGCTCGAAATCCCCAACAGAAAGGGACCCATGAAAAATGTTATAGATTTCTTTATCGGAGAAGTGATTGAGGATGAAATGGTCATATATCTCTTGTGACGTGGATGATGTGGCGGTCGATGGAATGGGATCTGACCCATACAGTGGAACAAGCTCAACAGTGTGAGTGATGCGAGAAATGGGAACAACCAAACCACGTCACCACCTTCCTCCAGCTTCATTGGAAACAAAGTCTCTTTCAAGGACATGCATCCCAAGCGATGGCCAATCATTGGGTGCAGATATGACCCAGAAGGTTTGAACATACACCAATGGTTCATTGAGATATGGTGGAACATCCAACCATGAACGGGGACGGGGATGGGGCTGAAAGATTGCCCAAACTTGAGCAACAAAGTATGATTCTACAATACAATCTGTTAGCACTATATACTTGAAGCGTAACAACACATACTGTTACACGTGACCCTTGGTTATGGTCGCGCGTAGACCTACGAGGCCTAGGGTCGAGGAGACGAAGATGACGGTTGAGAATACCCGTCCTAGGTAACGGCCGTGGGGTTGCCGGACAAGGTCTACCGAGTGGTGAACTAGGTAGTCGAAGGTATCCTATGCCACACTGGCGATAGGGTCAAGGGTTCGAGGTAAGACACACTTCTACGCGAAGAGCGTTGATGTGTGAAGCGTTCACTCAAGTGTAGAACGAAGACACAAAGGTAGATTGCTAGAGCTAACTAGGCACAAGCCGTAGGTAGAACTAGGTTAGGGAAAAGACAAGAGGCGCCCTGTTGAAGGGTTTAAATAGTGAAGTAAGGGTGTGACGGTAACGCGTCACAAAGTTAAGGGCCGGCGTGGGAAACGGCGTGAGAAGAGCAGAAGCCAATAGCAAAACCACGCAAGGGAAAGAGACATAAGGGCCGGCGCATTCGGCGTAAGAAAAGCAGAAGGTAAACGGGTACCTGCGCAGTGAGGGATAAGCACGCTTACGAGGAGTATGGAAGGTCGTAGAACGACAAGGAATATGGCGAGTTAAGCGTGAGAAAGGAAATGAATGTCAGTTCGTAATATGAAGTAAAGAAAAAGAGTAGACCCTGCAGCGAATCGTAACATTACCCCCTCAGTAACTCCGAAGCTATGGCGAGGACTTCTTACAATTCCCGAAAGGTGGGTCCAGGGGAACCGGTGACATTTGCATACCCAACGTCGTCCAATTTGTCTTGGTCCTCCACGGAGAATTCCTCAGCGGGGGAAGAGGGTGCCGGATGATAGGATTGTTGGGAGGAGGACGAGGAATGTCGTGAAGATCGACGAGAGGTATTGGTTCGCTGGACGATTTGTCCATTTCGGAATGCGGCTTGGGGTCGGCGAGGACGGGAGGAGGGAGAGGCGCGGGGAGTGGAAGCGGCGGTGGAAGAGAGGTGGGAGGCAAGAGAACGGGTTGGGCCGGGGCCGGGGCAGCGTGCAAAAGAGTGTCCTGGGGCGCGACGGGTGCAACCTCTACAAGTATATTGTTGGCAAGAGAGCTGGGTGTGCCCGAGGCAGTGGCAGGTGAAGCAACGCTGGTTGAATCGGGGGTGGCCTATGTAAATGCGGTCTCTGCCGTTGCGGCCTGTCCACCAGTCATTCAGATTTTGTCTATGGATGGGTGACCCGTCCCTGAGTGTGACGTCGCCAAGTCCTCGACCAGCGGCGGCTAAGTCTCAAAAATGGTTGTCAACGTCAAGGAGGAAGGTGTCGTACCCGGATTGAAACCCATGGGAGTAGAGAGAGTGACGCGCATGGTAGATGTAGTCCATCATGGTCCTGCCAAGAGTAGTGTGGGGGAATATGGGTCCTGACCCGGAGATGAAGGAGGCGATGCGGTTCAGCTGCATAGCGGTGTCGAACCAAGTAAACAGAGGGGAGCCTTCCGTGACATAAACACTAATAGGTACACGAAGACGGTCGTCAGATAAAAACATATGGAAGCGAACGTATTCCTCATCGGTGAATCGCTCTTCCCTAAGGCGATTGGTGTGGCGATGACCGGAGACGTCAAGAGGGACTTGGGTGTCCCAACCTGAGTGGACCTCCAGGGAGTTGGAGCTGGGTGCGTGGACGAGAGCGGGGCGGTGAACACCTAGAAAGGAGGGAGGTCCGGGAGAAGGTTCCCTATGGGGCGGAGGGGTAAACGTTGGCGAGGTCTGGATCCGGCCAGAGACGGGGGAGACATGGGAGGGGGGAACACCACCAACAAGAGTGGCAAAGTTGACAGGCTGTGGGGTGGAGGGGAGAGTAGGAGAGACCCTCTCGGGGTCGGTAGTGGGAAGACGGACGGAGTTGGGGTTGGTGGCGGCGGGTGCAGCGGGGGCATCGATGGTAGAGAATTCAATAGCCATTACGAGGAGGTGGAAGGGATTTGTCTGCGGCGTGGTGGGCATGTGGATGAAAGAGAGAAAGCTGCGGGATGTCGCCTTTTATAATCTTCGAGAATCTCCGATGAGTGTTTCAGGTTCCGCTCAGGTTCCCAGGAGTCTTCTTCGGCTGTGTATCCTTTCCATCGGATCAAGTACTGGCGGGACGACGGCATTCCACGATGCCGTAAGATAACTTCGATTTCATATTCTTCTTGTCCTTCGACAAGGTCCGGGGGCGGTGTGGGGAAGTTCGGGCCGTGTACGGGGTTTTCGCGATAGGGCGATAAGAGGGAAGCGTGGAACGTGTTGTGAATCTTCCACGTTTGTGGGAGTCAGAGGCGATAAGTGACAGGGGATAGAGCGTCCATGATGGTAAAAGGTCCTTCCCGCTTTGCGGCGAACTTCGGATCTTGCACGGATCTTTTCAAATTTCGTGCTTCTAGCCAGACTTTGTCTCCTTTGGCAAAGGGTTTGAACGGGGTGCGGGTTCTAGCGGCCATAGTTTGGTGTGCGAGTTCGTGGGCAGCTAGGGCTTCGTCTTGTAGGGCAGTCAGGTTTCTGAGTCGTTCCTCTACAGTGGGGATCCTGGTTTCGGCGATGACCGAAGGGAGGGCGCGGGGTTCATAACCCATCATGAGAAGGAATGGGGATTTGCCGGTGACGGAGTGGGGGCGGTGATTATGCGTGAATTCGGCGTGAGAAATATGATCGGACCAAGAGGAGGGGAGGTTCCTGCAGTAGATGCGGAGATAAGTCTCAATTTCTT
>JBBPTX010000469.1:0-23939 GCA_038094595.1 Pulveroboletus aff. annulatus
TCATCCCGGAGAGCGTAGTATCGTCTCAGAGCCGTGATCCCTTGTTCATCGTCCCACAACGAGTACGAATCTACAGACGACGTTTCGGGATCCACAACATACACCTGGGGTGGATCCACTTTCGTCTTTGCCTCAGCGAGTTTCACTGTGTCAGAAGCTGAGCCTGTGACTGAGCGATCGAAGGAGTTCATGGGCGAGAGCGACGAGTTGAGCTCCTCTTCTATCGTCTCGTAAATTGACGTTCGTGACGCGCGGGCTTGAGAGATACGTCGACGGTGACGGCGACCACCCGCGGGAGGACGAACACGATCAAAAGCAGCATTTGAGAGTGGGTGCGTTGTGTTCGCAAGCAGGTTGTTCAGGTGCGATAGGTCGACGCTTGATAATGACCCCTCAGAAAATGAGGAATAGCCATCCGAGATGGACAGCGGCGGAGTGTCGGCCCCAGAGCTCGATGTGCACGTACTGGACCGAGAGCGGTTTGTGCAATTGGGCCGGGTAAAGACGGGCATTCGGACTACGATTTGGGATGAGTATGATGCCTTGGTGTTGTACACAATACTTACATGATCCGGAGAGATCCTCTCCATTCCCCATCAACACCGTATTCTCGAGGCTCTGGCGCTCGAGAAGACCATGCCTTGCGCGAATCATACGCTCGTCACCAAATTGAGATGAGTCAAGGGTAGAGGCGATTGAGGGCTTGTTTTCGATGACGCGGGTTTTGGGTGTTTCCTGATCGAGATCGCCCGTCTGAGTCTTCTGAATGCGACTAAAAACAGTCTCTGGTGGATTGGAAAGGATGTTCTTGCGTCGCTCGACTTGAATGCACGGCGAAGAAGCGATCATGGATGTCACGGAGCGACGACGTACATGACCGCCGCCCAGCATCTATTTGTGTGTTAGCTAAGAACTCAGGAGAAAAGATGTAAACGTACACTGATCATTGTATCGTCTTCCTTTGGCGGACTATGGACACTCGGGATGCTAAGACTGGAGATGGGACGGTAACGGGGAAGTTTCACAGCGGCGTCATCCATGTTTTGCTCAAAGAATGTCGAATCCGAGGAACAAGCAGAATTCCGGTTGCCAGTCTTGTCGAACAACGAATCGGGCCTTTGAGACTCGTACCGGCTATCCATGATCGAATCGTAAGACGGCCGACCCTCATACACCAAGTGGATCTGTTCTCCGTGCACGGGAGGACTCGGGGGAGGCGATGCGGATATAGATGCCAGTGGTGTACCGCGTTCCAGTGCGGAGTCGAGCATCTTGTCTCCTAAACCAGGCCGTCCGATATTCATTTCTGAGAAGCTGCTGAGCACCGAATCCACCGAAAAATTGGATCGGTGTTTGGCGCCCCAAGAAAAGCGCCCACAGTTGGCAAACGACTGTGCAATACTATTGATGCTCGCATTAGAGTCGCAACGGCGGCTACAGATCGAGTTGCGATTGAACAAGCTGATTGGCGGACCAATGGATGCACCAGATTCTGGCCGACGGGAGCTGCGACCGTAGGGGTGGGCAAGCGGCGCCCGGAAGTAGAAACTCGAGGCGTCACTGTCGACTCTTCGACGAGGGGGTTGTCGGCGTAGGAATGAGAAAGTGTCGTCCACCGTACTTGACATCGTGAATGAAAAGTCGTCTGAAGAGGGTCTTTCTCGCAGGCTTGGCAGAGGAACGATGGAACCATAGTCGAAGGGATCTGCAGATCCAGCATGAAGAACGTTACCATACGAGGACACGGACGCAATGCTGTAGACAGATTCATGCTTCCGGTGTCGCCTACCCGACATTGTGCCAGATGGAGGATAAAAGCCTGGACGGTTATCATGGAACTCGAAACCCCTTCGTACCTCTGCAAAAGAGTCGAATCCTGCAAAACTGAGGGTAGAATTATTACGGTGACGACCAGCAATCGCGTATGAACGTCGAACGGCACCCCGTGGCTCGCGCTTGGAATCAGCATCAGAGTCTAGTCGGGAGCGCTCAGGCGGTGACTCGATCTCGATGGCTTGCGCAAGAATCGATCTCATGAACGAGTTCTCATCACCAACAAACGACACCATGGAGAGCGATCTAGCGATCTCCGGAGGTGGAATAATGTCTGAGAGTGTGAGAGGTGGCGAACTTTCGTTCTTGCTCGACAATTGCTTTCCACCGAACTTGAAGTCGCGATTGAGTTCGCCGCTGGATGGCCGAGAAGCTACAGACACTCCATTGGTCAAGGCTTGAGGCGGGATAACATTGAGTAGCTCGTCGTCGGACGCAGTTGTGGCGAAACTATCCGATCCAGGGAGTAAAGATGGCTCGAGATTGACATCAACAGGGAAACCTCTTGGAGAGAGTTCGCGAGATACGATGTCAATGGGGAGATTGAACGAACTATCTCCCGCTCGAGACAACTCATCTTGCAACGTCGGGAGTTTGGGGACCGGAGGGAGCTCCCCAAAGTCGTACTGTAAATCGATCTTGGCAGGGGAGCGGAACGCGTTCTCTAGTTGCTCGATGAAGCTGCGACGATCGGATACACCGGATTCATTGAGCTTTTGCAGCTCGCCAGTGAAATCAAACGACTTCTTCGTATCATCCTCGGACAAGGCCCCAGTATCTTCAGCATCCGCATGGTTCTCATCCTCGTCAATCACGGTAGCCTGAAAAACGGGAATCTCGGCCAATGAGCTCCTCAGAGACCGGCTGTCAAGCGCAGGTAAAGGCAGCTCTGGCGGTAGGCCCGGAGACGGAGGTGCAGGCTTGGGTTCGAACGAGATGGTATCCTCACCCTCTTGATCCGAGTTTGACAAGATAACCTGCAACTCATCGGGAATGTCAGAATCCGGATCGCTCCCGTCGTAGTCCTGCTCGGCGATACTATTTATGGAACCGCCCATCGTACCAGTAAGTCCAAGGTTGCGACGAGCCTCAGGGAGAATCGGTAAGCTGTGACTATTAAGGCTCGCGCCGTGTTGGGTCACAGTAGAACCTTTGCGAGTGCCGCCCTGGGCTTTCTTGAACACCGGTGAGGCAGCAAGACTTCCGTCAGACTCTGACTTGGAATGACCCGAACCGAATGTTAAATTGGATGGGGAACGACCGGGTGGTTTCGGGACAAACGGGGGAATGCCCGAAGAAGCACTCACTGCCGTCTTCGAGATGGGAAGACGTGTGGTTGCTGGGCGAAGAGCTTTGAAGACGGGTGACGGGTCTGCGGCAGGCGCGGGTATCAGCGTCCGCCTGTGCGTCCGGACGGTCGCCATGTTGTCCCCAGAGGTGAGCTTAATTGTGCTAAGAGAAGGCTTTGAGGGGGAGATGCTTGCGTTCAGCGTGGACCACGGCGCGATGTTTTGTCCGAGCTGGACACCAGTGTTCTTCGAGTAACTTTGCGCATATGGCCGTAGAGAAGTCGCAGACGAATTCTTGCGACGATCTTTTACTGGGCTCTCTGCCATCAATCGACTGCTAGGCGGCGGATTTGCGGATGCATCTCGCAAGACTGGAGAGTGCCTGCTTATTGGAGTCACCTCAACGCTTCCTGGGGTTGCCTCGAGATCGAGCCTGTTGATTAGCTGAGCCAAGTCATTTGTCGCTGCGTCCAAGAGTGATATGACGGCATTTTCTGGGTCAACTCAGTTATGGTTCGAATGTGAGGAACACACAAACTTACCATCATCCCCCTCGTACAATGGTTTGGGTCGGCTATTGTCCAGGAGATGCTCAGATAAGGGTCGGGGGCGCACACGCTTCACAGGTGTCTCTGTGTGTTCGTGCCCATCTGCAGTCGCTCTTTCAATTACAAGGATGGGGGTGGCGGGTGGCTGTTCGGTCTTATCTTCCTCGCGCTCCGAGGTTCCTGGGAATATCGCTGCTAGAGGGGTCCTCTGTCGACTGTCGGACAGCTTCAAGTTGCGGGTAGAATCCCTCACGCTCCTCAGCTTTCTACTCTTTGTCTTCTCTTTGGTCTCTTCCTTCTCCTTGCGCCTGCTCTCCCTGTCCTTCTTGCGAATTTCCTTCACCGTTTCCAACCCTGCTTCATCCCATCTTACTGAAGTGGCGCCCGAACTACCCGAAGAGTGGCGCGATTTGGTCGACATCGGACGAAGAGAAGAGGCGGTGGACATTGTCGAGCCAGTCCTTCCCCGAGCGAGAATCCCACCGCCCAATAAATTTGCGGAGTCGACAGATAGACGATTACCCGCATTGGCTGCGGCGATTGAAGATGCCGCCGATCCACTACGAGACGAAGGCAAGCGTATCGTTGAAGGTAGCCCGAGCCCCAGGATGCTCGCCTTTTTCTTACCGAGGGACCTGGACTCGTGCTTGGAACCAGTAGGACTTGCGGATAAAGCACCAGCCTCGAAGCTGCTGCCGGAATAACGGTTTGTTTCCTTCGCCTTGTCCTTCACCTTCTCCTTCACCTTGTCCTTCTTCTTCTTCTTCTTCTTCTTTCCATCGAGCTCCTTGTCTTTGATGGGCGCCGGTGCGGCTGCAACTGTATCGGGATTCGGTGTGTTCTTGAGCTGTGCCCAACTACCAATACGAGCGAGAGAGCGGACAGAGCGCATAGCCCTGATGGCAACGGAATCCTTCCCGCTACCCAATCCTGTTCCGCTGGGCGGTGCCAGCGCGGCCGACGGCGGGGTGGGGATACGCAAGGTCCCCGTTGGAGGCTTGGGGCACTCTGCGACGGCTGGGCTTGTGAGTAGAGCACCGGAGCCCAGCGAATTGAATCGTGCCCGCGCGTCGGCAGGCTTGTCAATGGGGTGATGAACTAAGAAACATCAGTAACGCGGCTCAGTTAGACACCAGAACAGCCCACCTTTGGCGCTATCCATATCTTTCCCTGCGTCCTTGTCTTTCTCCTTCGAGTCTTTCCTTCCGCGTCCGATACTCCACCACTTCTGATTCTCATCCACTTTCACTTTCAACAAGCCCTCCTTCTTCGCCGTCTTCTCCTTTGGAACGGTTGGAACGTTTGTCACCTCACCCAGCGTCCCCCATTGCAGTCCGTCCAGACCTAATCGCGACTTCTTCTTCTTCACCATCAAAATCTCCCCGATGTCAGGATCGTTGGCGGGGTCGACATAAATTTCAAAGCCGTTGTTTTCATCATTAACTGGCGCAGGCTGGACACGTCTGGGTCCATCTAAAGAATCTTGCTGGCGTGGTTTGGCGGATGACGATCCAAGAAGACTAAGCTTCGACTTCTTGGGGACCAAACGCTTTCGTGATGCCTCTCCGCTCGTGTTTGGTTTGGGTGCAATTGGAACAGGTGCCCCCTCTGAAGTTATCCATGGGGCGACTCGGGTAGTGTCATCTGTTGGGTTGTTGCAAGGCGTGGCAGTCGTAAGGCGAATGGTTGGTATCTGTGGTTTGGAAGCAGGTGTCATGAGCGGTGACGGTCCCGACGGAGTTCGCGAGCGAAGAGTATCCGGTGAGTGTCGTGAAAGCAGTTGCAAGGGCATTATTTAAAGAGATCGCTGTGTGCACAGTAAATCGTAGGACCGTATTGATCGTCGATTCGTAAAACAATTAGAGGGACAAGAGAAATAAGCGTAGTCGTCAGATGTCAGTGTCGTTCGTGATCTTGAGCGTTTGACTGTTTAGTCAAAATAACCTTGTTAGTGCAAAATGTCGTGTAGTCGAATGCAAATCGTGAGCTGCGAAAAAACTCGTGAACGCCAATGTAAATGAGTCCCTGCGATTTCAAACCGTAAGTGTTGAGTGTGCATGCGCAAGAATACTAACCACCAACCTCTAGCAATGAAGTAAATGACTTACGGCCTTAAAAGCAAGGCTTGCTACGACGGGAGCGACAACAACAAGCACCCGTTCTGCGAAGAGAGAAACAGCGTCTGAGCGTTCGCCAAATCTGGAGCAACTCGAACTGTTTGTCTTTGTAGATATAAGCCAAAACAGCGCGTAAACAAATCACGTCCAAAAGCAAATCACGAGACCAACCCAGCCACTATGATTCCGATCATCTTACTACTGTACTAGTACGTCCCGACATTACAACACTGCTGTTCGTACACTAACTACGCAAAATATGTCCGTCACAAAACGTATACGTATGGGTAAAGGATAAATTACAAACGAGCGGACGAATCATCAGTCATACTAAGCTCCCAAGTTCGTCATTTCACAAGATAAAACGAAGGTTAGTGTCCTGTAATCATCAGACAGTCATCTACAGATCTGCAGGTGCATGCAGAGCAATACGCACAATGTAATGTCCGCTCGAAAGCTGTGCCTTCTGCTGAAAATGTGGCTGCACGATATCACGAATAGATAGCAGTAATTCCAAATAACTCTGCACCGGTTTACGTGCTATGACAGATGGTGAGAGCAAATCTCGTATGCGTGCGCAATACTTACTCAACGCGGTCAAAAACGCCTGATAGGCCGACAAAGATTAGGGACACTCGCGGACTGGGAGGCCGAAAGCCACTCACATAACTCATCGCGCCAACTGCTACCCCTCCTTGAACGGTGTCTGCGCTTGTCTGGTCATCTCTGCACGCTGCAAACGATATGACATCTGCCGAACTCATCCTTTGTGCTCGTGTGCGCGCGGAGATGTGGTTCTCTTTCAACGTCCCATCGTGATGGTACTGTAAGGTAAAGGTTGTACGCCTTTCGAGAGAGAAAGGAATTTCTGACACACCATAAACGGTAAGTCTGGTGATGTGGACCGTCGGTCAGCATTCACAGAAGAAAGTTAGGCATACACACCAAGCGTTGTCCCAGAGTGGCATGACTAAAAGGCTCATTAGCACAGAGATAGGAAATAAATATCCAGAGAATAGATCTTACATCGAAAACAGCCTACGTTCAAACGAAATGATTCAATCACAATGCTGACCGCAGAAAAAGGTATAATCTCACCGTTAGGCGGCACCCAGGAGGAAGTGGTTTCACCTTTGTTGTGCAAAATCAGTTAACGGTCCTGTTAGCCAAAAGGATCTTACAAACCATAATTTGGTGAATTTCCTATCCATGCAAATTATTGTAAGCATAATTTTTTCGAGTCATTGTAACTCACGTCATCTATGATCACACCTGCCTTCTTGTAATCCACAGGGTATATAACTAAAAGACCGTTCTTGACCGTCAACGTTACAAGAGACAAGCTGACTCACCCTCATCAAATCCGTCTGTCTTGTCGCCATGGATATCCTGTATTTGGCCTCCATGGCCGGAATCTGAGTACAAAACAAAGTTTTCGATGTGAAACAATTACGGCGACAATTTTTCTTACAATGGAAGAACAATGAATCGTGTGGTTTGGCGTCCTTTACGAGCCACTTCATGGCATCGATCATATTCCGCCTTGTAGGCATTTGCCGGGGATTCGTCGTCTCGTCCATCAACATGACAATATCACCCTCTTTGAAACCCCATTGTCCTAAAAAAAGAGAAACAGATTGACGCAAGATTGGAGAAACGACAAAAAAGAGCTTACGGGTTAGGAACTGACGCACGTTCTTGATATCATTGATGCACCCGCGCAGCTCGCGCTTCTGACCAACATAGTTGATGCCAATCTAGACACAACCGCATTGAACGATCGTCTCGGGCACTTACTGCATTTATTATATCATGCACTCACACAGAGAGCCTTCTTTCGTCCCGTACACTTCGAGTACTTGTGTCCACTCGCTGTGCGGACTAGTTGCTGCGATTGGGATGGAGTAAAATTAATGGCCATGGGTGCAGTAGCATTTCCCGTAGAGTTTGCACGGCGTCGATGCCCGTGTGTTGGTTTGTGAAGAACAGTGTGTCCTTGACGAGAAGCTGTAGTGGGAACGGCTTGGACTCGGCCAGCCGCGTGGGAATTCTCAGCGGACAGCTGTCGTGATCGAGGTTGGAATATATCATCCGCGTAGTGAACATGACGAGATGTTGCCGCAGAAACACTCTGTGAATGATGGCGCTTGTGCGAATGGTGGTGATGATGATGACTCGAATGGTGATGTGAAGGAGTGTGCGACGGCACAGTGCGCTGATTCGGCGCCGGAGATCGTGGCCCAGAAGGACCGCGAGATGGGGATGTGCCCGGGATGAACTGGGGAGGGACGGTGGAGCGCGGAAAAGTGTGGTAGGACGTGCTGACAGACGAGAAATGAAAACCATCCCGCTTTCAGTCGAGGGTCCCACTTACTGGGTACTACGAAACACAGGATTCAGTAACAAGTCTCTATGGTAACGGAAGAGGAGTGAAATACTGGTGAGGAGGCCTCCTTGGAGTGGGTAAACTGAGAGGTGTGAACGGTGCTGAGCGTGTTGGCGCTGCTTGCCTGATATACGAATCAATACAACTGACTGCGAAAGGAGTACCGTGCAAAGAACTCGCCTCATGTCTGGAGAAACTCTCGGGCTATTTCACGATCATTAGCCAGTCTCCCTCGGTTGAGTTCCGAAGAACGTACTTCGACGGCGCTGGAAAGCGCGGATTGGCGGACATCGGTTCTCGGGCAGGATAGTTGTCACGCATATCCCACATCGTCGTATTGATCTGCGTGTACGCTTTGTAGCGCGGAAAGCAAGAAAAGATAGGACACCCTGGCATGGCGAAAGCATCACAGGGCGGGGATGTTAACCCAGTCGTGAGGCTTTTATAGCGCGAAATGACACAGGGGCACTCACGGAGAGCGGGCCAGCCAACGGACCCTAGTAGAGCGCGATGAGACAAGGAAGGCGCTGGAAGCCCTGCATTTCGAGGACGACATCGGCTTTATTTGATCGCTACCAACCCTGATGACTTCAAGTTGGGGCTGTGAAAGACTACAGAAACCAGAAAAGGATATCTTACTAATCGAAGCAGTACGCTCGTGGAGCCAAATTGCTTCCTCAGGGCTTCTCCTTGAGCACACTCCGAGTCATTGATCCTACGAACTGCGGTGGCTGGTGGCCCGCCTGCGGTTCGCTCCGAGCCACACCTGCCAAGCTGATACGGACCGTCACTGTGGCCGTATTATTGACTTTGTTATTACGCCGAGTCATTCCTCCGCGGACGCAAGTCGTTTCCAAAACGCAGTTTGATTGATACTGAAATAACTCGCGACACTGGCTCACATTGCTTCAATTGAACGTCCATGCTCCAGATCGATGCGGGTTTGTTCGAACACGGTACCATTCAGAAGCCCCTTTGTAGGTGCATTGCATGTATGGAGGTCCGGAGCAGAGCCCCGCCGGGCGCGCTCTGTCTGTCCATAACAAGTAGCTCCTTCTGTCGAGTTACCACTGGTTGGTCAGCGGGTATGTGTTGACCAATGGTCTTGTCCCGGCCGCGATCACCTATTAATCAGCGGCGGAGCCTTTTCCTGTGTCGTTTTTCAAATCATACACCCACTTTTCTGCCCGGAATAGGTCCACTGTCCTCGGGTTGTGGAACTCCCCGCTATTTCTTTGAGGGGTTCAGCCATGCCACGTATACATGACATGTATGCCGGTGTGGCTCGGGAACGGGTCCACGGTATAGTTGCACTAACCTCTATTAATTAAGTGTACAGGGCGTATTCCAAAAGATCGGTACTCAGTACAAACGATCGTTGATTATCTTCAATATCATTATTATGCGGAATCTGGAATTACAGCTTGCATGGAGTTCCGAACGGAACATAATGTTGGCGGAATCGGGCCGAGGTAGTTATCAAGGGTTTGCCTTATCAGATAATCTGGACTTCGTGCACTTACTAGATTGGACGCGTGAGTTGGTTGCAGCAGCTCCTTTCAACTTCGCTAATCGCTCATTGAGGACTCACAACGACTGCTACTTCATCCGCATTAATGGAATTTTCTATCAGAAATGTTTATTTCAAAGCCGATGAATGGGAAGTGACGACTGAGATCGCACACCAAGCTCTGCACATCTGTCCTGGGCTCTTCATCACCGAACCAAAGGAACGTCTGCCCAACTTCAAGGTTCAACTGAACAAGAGGCCGGCTGGCGGCGTACAAAATGATGGAACTGGCAGCCTCACGCTTACGCAATCGCATGGCAGGATGTTCCAGTGCTTTAATGATCAAAATTTGATCTCTGTCGAAATTGGAGGGCGAAAGCTCAAGTTCCTTCCTACTGGAAACCCAATCGAGAAATCTTTGCACCTTGAACTTGAAAGGGCTCCTTTCATAGACCCGGGCATCACAAAAGATCGTGTCTGGAGAATCGAGGTCCTTCGTGACCCATTCTACATCACATACGTTCAGATTGGTCTGTGTACATCGATCAGTTCTGATGATACACGATTATTCACTGTTGACTTTTCAGGTACCTTCTACCGCCCGGAAGACACACGCCTCCAAGATTCCTGTTCGTTTTCGATCGAATGGAGCCAGGATCTTAGCAAGCAGAGCATGGGTTTACTTTTCTTTGAATACGAGCGCAAATCCCTTAGAGTGCAAGTAAGGAGCATACCACGTATGAGTCGAAACATACCTTCTGATCGTGTTAGATTGGCGATCAAAACAAAGAAGCAACATACTCTCATCTCATTATTCCATTTTCTAGCATCAACAAAATGGTGATGGGACGTGAATTAGGGCACCAAAAACCATGTGAGTGTGATCGCTTTTAGGACGAGTTGTCTTGCAAATAATGAGCAGATGTCTGCTTTGATTTATTGACGCCTCCCGCCATCCAAAAAGAAGTGATACATCACTCCACAGAGATGCGAAAATATCGTTGTCGTGCGAGTTCGGTTGATGACAGGCACAGAGAAATCGCTCCCTATGCGCATCAACTACGCATCACGCTATATGAAACTGATGACGTTTTTGAGAAGTTTCATTACTATTGTCAAACCTCTTCCCTACGTTCGCCAGGGCAAGGTGTGGTGATAGACGCAAATGCGTGTCAGAAGTTTTTCCACAGAAAAAAAATTCGAGAAAATACGAGGTGGCTGAAGTCTTTACTACTTTCTTCGAACTGGCGCGTCGCATTTCAGGTTGAAGCTCTTCTGCGTAATGCCGTCGCAAACACGAAGGAAGTGAAGGCGCTTCGTCCACGCGTCAAAGCACTTATCCATGGCCTCGGCGATTTAGCAGGTGACTTCATGCGGCGCTTTGTGGAAGCTGCAACTCGTCGTCCTCTCGGACAGCGTGTACTCGAATGTTTCGAGAGCGCGCTACAGAAAAGAACACGGCCTCCGCGAATGCCTTGTTCCAAGAGTAGCTTCTTTTGTCACCATGTTACATTCACACCCACCCGTCGGCTGTTGGAAGGCCCGATCATCACTCGGTCCAACAGAGTCATACGTGAATATGAAGGTTACGAGGATCACTTTCTTCGTGTCGATTTCCGCGACGAAGATCGTCTCCCATACAAGCGGGACCGAGAGGTGGATAGCGTTTCACACCTACATGAGCATGTAGGTACCCTGCTGAAAAAGGGATTCGAGCTCGCTGGACGGAAATTTGAGTTTTTGGGATACTCGTCGTCCTCGCTTAAGGAGCACGCCGTTTGGTATTTCAACCCATTTAACCACCCGACCAAAGGCTGGGTTACTGCCCAAAGGATTCGCAATTCCCTCGGAGACTTTAGGAAAGTTATAACAAGTCCATCCAAGTATGGTGCCCGGATGGCGGTAGGAGCAGCCCTCGGATTTATTCGTCATTTGCTGATCCTCTATTAGCAAGCCTTCACCTCGACAAACCCTTCCGTTCGCATCGGGAAAGATCAGTGGACTGTGATACCTGACATCGAACTTGAAGTAAATGGGAAAAAGATCAACTTTACGGACGGCGTTGGGACGATATCTCCTGGATTGGCGGAGCAGATTTGGGAGGCTTTATGCGCAGACGATCCAAGCCTCTCTGCCTCCGTTGTACCCTCTGCAGTTGGTTTTAAGCTTCATATCACTCGTAGCTTTCACTGAATAGGCACGCAGTATCAGATTCGTTTCCTGGGATGCAAAGGCGTTGTCTCGGTGGACGCGAGGTTGGAGGGCATTCAGATGTGTGTTCGGCCTTCGATGAATAAATTTGACGTTCCCGGAGAGGACTATGGAAGCATCGAGATCGCTGATTTCTTTGGCAGACCCAACATTCCTTACCTGAACAGGTTGGTGTCGATTTTTCCATCTTTGTCATCGCCTTAATCATACATGTAACAGGCCGTTGGTGATGGTACTCGAAGATCGCGGTGCACCAAAGGAGGTATTTCTGGAACTTCAAAAGGACGTTGTGGCTGTCACACGAATGGCCCACGATTCCGCCGCTTTATATGCGAAACTGTTGGAATCGAACCAGCTGTGTTACAATTTCCGCCTTGCCACGATCCTCAGACGATTAAACGGGTTGGGACTCGAACTGAAACCAAATCCGTTTCAACAACTTTTGGACACGCCATTTTTTGCACGGCTTCGTGCCTGTGCCATCAACCACGTACTACGCGTGGTGAAATACGAGGCCCGCATCCAGATTCCAGACAGCTATATGCTTGTTGGGGTCGCGGATGAGGGCCCGGCGTATGTGAAAAGTGGTCTGAGAAACGTGTACTGCCTGGAGCAAGGGAACATCTTTGGTGCGTATCTAGTCCGATTACTGAAAGTAGTGACTTGAACATATTTGTAGCGTGCGTGCAAAATCCTGGTGATGACATGCCCCGTTATCTCAAGGGGCCATGTCTCGTACTCCGCAATCCCGTCATTCATCCGGGCGATGGTAGGTCGATTCTTCTGCAGTGTCTAGTCCGATTAATGACCAATAGGTAGTACAACGAGTATACGCTATTGGGCCTCCCCCGAACGATAGGATATGCCTATTTGGGCATCTTAAGAATGTCGTTGTATTCTCGAGCACTGGTACGTCTGATCCTAGCTGATATTTCGCATATGGGACAATAATTCCTTCCAAAGGAACTTGGTCGTTACCGAATGGTTTGGGTGGTGGTGATCTCGATGGGTACGTTGGTTATCCTCCACGCTCCCGTGGACAATGCAATTGAAAGACTTTCAGCGATAGGTATATTATCATTCAGCATGGAGATCTGCTGGTCCCGGAACACCATGACCCTGCTTCCTACCCGAAAGTGGAACCCTTCAAGCTTGACAGACCTAGCACAATTGATGACGTCTGTGACTTTATTGTCGAGTATATCAATTCGGATGTCGTGGTACATTCTCTCTCTTTCTGTATGCTCCGGCTCTCAGGGTAAACTGTAGGGACTGGTCGCCACCAGACACTTGACGATCGCAGGTAAGTCAGCTTTCTGAATGCATAGGGCGTTGTCTTAATCGTCATGTCGAACAGATCAATCCAAAGTATGTTTTGTTCTTCTCTCCCTGCTACGCTCATGGCAATATGTTTGCTGAAGCTCGGGACGCTCGATCCCGATTGCATCAAATTGGCAGAAATGTTCAGCTGGGCCGTGGATTACCCCAAGAACGGCAACAGCGTAGATATCAGATACATGCCCAGGAAACTCATCGATTCGAGTCCGGATTGGAGCCAGGCAGACCAAGACTCCACCAGTTCTTTGTATTATTACGCATCCGACCGGGCGCTCGGTCATCTCTACCGCAACATCACTCTGGATGATATTCCAAATACCATTTCCCCATATCGAGGTAACCCAGAGGAACACCCGATCTCAAAGGCGATCTACCCGCATGTTCGTCGTTACCTCTCGGAGTTGCGTGGTCCGACGCAGATGCGGATAGAAGCCCTGTATACCACATACCGTGAGGAGCTTACATATATTTCCGGCACGTATTCGCTCTCGAAAGCACCCGGATCTCGACTGAGTGAGGAAGAGCTCGTCATTGGGACCATCCTGGCCAGGTGCAGACACAAGGGGTACCGGTCTAACCGGCTACACGATATGAGAGAAAACGTAGGGTTCCTTGTGCAAGAGATCAGGGAACAACTCATCGGGAGGCGCGTCTTGGAGGGAGTTTCGAAGAGAGTGCTCAGGGAGGCGCTCGCCGCTGCATGGCGCGTGTGGACATTCAGCATCGGAAGGGCTGGTTCGTCAACGTCGCCGTCTGCTGACGAAGATTTTGGATTGGAGAGTTTCGGGCTGATTGGACTTGGCTTGGCGTTGGATTGCTTGGAAAAACTTGGAAGCTTGCCACCTTTGTAAAGTTCTATGCAGGATGGAGATCATGGATGGCCGTGTGTTAGTAGGTCTGCACCGGCCTGGATGCGGGCGAACCATGTCTCCGGCTTGTTGCAAGGTCGAATATACAGTACTTACTTTTGATCGGTGCAACAAAGAGGACTCCGAGCGAGTCCAGGGACTGTGACCAACCAGCGTGTGATGGAGGTTCAAGTTCAAGCTGCCACTGGTAGCAGGGGCCGGGTGTAAACGCGACCTCTACCCGTGCCTTCATGTATTGTACAAAGACGAGGTGGGTTGCCCACCCAAGATACTAGCACAGATTGTATGCAGTACCGCCGGTCGAAGGTAGATGTTTGATTTATCCCGATATCCGTGATCCTCGCCTGCTTGTATCGGCCGTCGAGCTGAAAAATACAGCTGTTACAAAAAAGCCGTTTGGCATCTTTCGGACCTGACACAGCATTATCTAAGTTGCTCTTTGCTGCATGCACCCTCTGAGATGCTCTCGAGTTGCACTGATCATCAAGATTCTGCATGCTCTACGCCATACGATAATCCCAGTGTTATCATTGTTACGAATGCTAGAAATATAACGCTAGACACTTGTTCTAATGCTACACTCTTCAACGTGAATGCGCAGGGTCCATGCAATGAAATACACGCAGCAGCAATGCCTCGTGCGAAGCTGAATTTGTCTACCGTCTGTTTCACCCCGCCATTTGATGTACCCCGTCTTCACACTTGACCGGAAAGAATCATTTCTATGTGCTGTGTAGTCGACAGTCAAAGTGGTCATCCCGAACATCCCAGCAACGCCTACCTTTGGTACTGTAGTCGCTCACCCGTTATGGAACGTTGTCCGACTTCCATCCGCCGGCCAAGCCAGTCTGAATCGCTCATGGAATTTCCTATTTCCGGGACCTGCCAATACGTAGACCGAATCACCGATAGTTCCGCACTACTGATGTGCTTCACAAACGCCTCGGACCGCCGACACACCATGCACTCGCTGGCGACTTTGCCGAGGATCGTCAACGACTGCAACTGCCGCATCTTGGCCATCAAGCGATCCAGTGCGTATTTTCCGGAAAAACTCTTTCCTTTGGTTTGGGATGCCCGTACCAGTGACCACGGACGGACAGCGACACGATGTTCTGAGAGATCGCATCGAGAAAGGAAAATAATCCGTCTGAGGTAAGATCAAATACATAGTCGAGCGCCACGTCGACCAGCGTACGGACAGATGAGGCAGTGAGGAAGCGGAGATCCTTGTCGCATATAACCGAGTAAGAGAGAAAGAGCTTCGTGAGCATACACGCGGGTGGTTGACAGTGGGAAACGTCAACGCTGGCCAACGAAACATGCAGTACGCGAGTTCGGATATATCGATACTCATTTCTGAGCTATTCCATGTCGGTCCTCGCGTGAATGCACAAGGCTTAGCGATCGACGATATGCGCAGCTGATGGAGTTCAGGGGTAGCTGAGAGTAGCGCACTTGTTTGTGGTGAAGACCCATGGTTGATATGTAAACGCCGCAGATTCTTCGTAGCATGGAGAATCGTGACGATCGCTGGGATAAACTCGGATGATGGCTCGGAAGAGGTACGGCCCGTCACGTAGCTCCAATCTGCTGCGTCAATGACTTCCTGGCCGAAATTAAGATGATGTACGCCATATCCAAGTGCAGGTATCTCGCGCAACGCGTCCGCAAGCTCGTAAGAATCCACAATCCGCGATAAAAGCAATGACAGTATCGGTTCGTCCACTCCGGAGATTCCGAACGGGCCGAAAGGACGGTAAGGGAGCACGACCATCGGCGACACACTTGGGCGAATGACAGCAGATCGTGTTTCAAGTCGCACGAGTCAATGTCCTCGAGTATCTCCAAAAGGGTCTCTGTCGGGAGGGAACAAATCGATCGATTTCTTCACGCGGGCGTTGTCCATGGGAACGACCCGAACAGTACGACGCAGCTCGTCTATCGAGGGCCGATGGACAATATCAATGCTCGTAGACATGGCAGGCACGCGGGATGACTTCAAACACAATCGTGAGACGAGGGAAAGTCACGGGGTTGTTTTGAAGAGGCGCTTGATTCCCATGTCTGAGGCTCCGAGTGACAGGCGCTGGCTGTTGGATAGCCTACCCCGATAGGAATGTACAAGTAGTTGAGCATCGTCAGAGCAGAGACCGGAAATGTAAACATACCCATGTGTGCTTGTACAAGTCCATCCACAACGGGTCACAATACAGCACAATTCTCACAGAGGAGAAACGTTTCGGTGTTGTGTTCCGCCATCAAACACGACGAAGAGACGCGTGTCGGCCAGGACATCGGTCGACTTGGAACAAGGGTGATCCGAGTGTGGAGGTAGTTTCAAAGGATACTCCCACAGAAAGGTGGACCCAGACTTGACTCGGCGGCTTAGACTTCTTGAAGAGGCTCCACAAATACATGAGAATCTTCCCGGTATATGGGCCGAATCGAATTTTCCGACCGTAACTTTGGGCTGGGCTGTTCGCATCTGGAAGGTAGATGAGCCCGCGAATCCACTAGCTGGCCAACGTCGTGCGACTGATCTTGTCGGAGCTTGAAACCTCGGAGTAGATCACCGTTCGTTGACGGGCGACTACCAAGGATAAGAGCAGTGTCAATATGATAGTGAGAGGCCTGGCACTTCTCGGGGTTGTGTACAGACACGGATAGACGCCTTCAAGTACACTAATGCACACCGTAAGGAGAGTCGCATTCGGAGGTGGGGAGAACTTTCTGAAGCGGCACGTAGTCAGACTGTCCAAGACGGCCAGGGCAAATCGTTGTCGGTGAGCCATCGTAAACTACTTGATAGAAGCTAGATCAGAGCAGCTATACCTCCCCGAGCACCCAAAAGCACACAGCACATAAATCATGATATCACCTCCGAGTCACGACCATGCAAACTTACATCACCCTCACCTGCTCCCGTCACGGACATCCGCCTCTTGGTGTATCCCTCGGCGACGATATCATTAACTCTGTTCAACATGTCCAAGCTCGCAGGCGAAGCCAACGCGATCGCCAGACTCGTCGGGGACAACGACCCCAGTGAGCTAATGCTCCCTCGATGTGTTGCACTCGTAATGCGTCCTTTGGGGCTGGGTGAACCAGGGGAAAACGCATGTCGCTTGGTATGAGTAGAGGGCCCCCTTTGCGGGGTTGAATGCGTACGGAGGTGATCTGGGTACGAGGGATAAGGCAAGGGAAATTCTGACCGCTTGATCCGCGGCTTTTTCGTCGCCCTTTTCTTCGTCTCGGATGGGAGTGGGAAAAGAGAAGATTCGGGCGATCTCTGTGCGAGCGGGGCATTGAGAGCACCAAGAGAATTCATGCGCGCTACCAACGATGTGCTCGAAGAGAGCGGGGATGTGAAAAAGAGGTATTTTTCGAGTGGTGGGGACATGAGCGACGGTGGGCTGCGAGGCAGGACAGACGCATGGGTATCGGTGACTGAAGACCGCCTGGAGGTACTCCCAGCGGATCTTCCTTTGCCTGGTGTCCGGGGACGACGTTGAGGTACCTTTGTATAGATGTCGCGGTGCATCTCTTCGTCGCTTACGTCTCTATACATATCCACCGATTTACCGTCTCCATGTGTTGTCCCCTTCGGCGGGCTCGTAGATTCTGTCGTAAAGGGAGTCACCTTGCGCGGCTTCGTCACCTTTTTACCCGGGGTGGGGGAAGACAATGTCCCACACTCGACAAGGTTCTGCTTTAGCGACATCAATGGGTCATCGGCGAAATCCTTCTTCTCGTCCTTGAAGCCAAGGGTCCCCAATTCATCCTCCATTTCACCAGGATGAAAACCACCACCCAGCGAGTGGCGCATGGTGCGGGAACGGCTCCCAACAACCGAAGAGGCTTCTTTTAGGCTGCTTACTCTGCGTACTTGGCTCATAGAGGTCTTATCAGCAAGTTTATCTTCTGGCGCGACGACGGAATATTGATCGCGTACGCCGTGTTTAGAGCGATAGGGACCCCTGAGTTTCAAAATGTCGAACATGCTTCGTCGGAACGACTTCGGGAAATGAGCGTCCTTTTCCTTGCGATGATGGGAGTTGTCTCCGGAGACGGGTTCTGGTATTGACGGTAGGATACGAATGGTCGGGACAGCAGAATCAGCGGATGGAATTGGAGACTCCCGCATAGCCATCGAGTTGGATGGCGCACGAAACGGGTCTTCCTGTGTCACGACCGTAAACCTTTCTCCGTCACTGGAGGGAATGATCGTCTGGACGTAGGTTGACTGGGAATAAGGCGGCGGAACCTTGTCATGAGTTTGCCACGCGAAAATTCGTTTGGGTACATATCGTGAGCCATGAACAGTAAATTTGCTCGGCGTACTGGCAACGGAAATAGACACTTGTTCCATGCTTGGATATCCGTTGACAAGCAAGCGGTCCTCGGCGTCATTTGCTGGTGCGGTGTACGGAGGGCCAGGCAGAAGAGTTGATGTACGAAGCAAACGACGTCGACGTTCCCGCCATTTAAGTGAGATAACAGCGGTGATAGCACCGAGGACGGCACCGAGTGCGACGAACAGAGGGATGAGGTAGATGATGTTGACTTCACTGTGGTATGGAAGCTTTGGTAAGACGGCTTGGGGTGATGTCGTTGCTGGGGGCAACGCAGTGATTTGAATCAGAGAAGCAGTAGGCATGTCACTTGACAGCATGGCGTCCTGAGCTGTGGTCGCATCTGTACTGATGTCCGAAGTGGTCGTGAGCAATTCAGTCGAAGGGGGCGTATTTCCCGCCAAAGAATAGGGCCACCAGTAATCGTAAGTAGTGGTCGTCACCGATGGTACTGCTTCATGGATACCTGGTTAAAACGTAGGTAAAGAGACCAAGGGGGGTAGTAAATCATATACCGAATGACTGTAAATACACCATGCCGTTGTGGGGGGGTTCGCTATTGCGGATTATAGTCGGGACCTAGTACTATGAACTTTACTCGCGATTCCACGCCAAGGGCAGAGAGATCGGCTTCGGGCTTGTCTAACGAAAGACCGGCAGCAATAAAGGTAGACCGACGGATGAGATATGATGATGGAGAGTACGAGGCAGCTGCGACGCCTGACCGTTTCGTCCTTCGCCAGAACGTAGTTGGGCGAACTGGGAAGAAAATTGTAGCGTCCACCGATAGAATAGTGTGAGCACTCACAAAGTGGAGGAGGTGGGGGAGAAAGCTCGCTCCTGTCTATTGGAGCAGACGAAGAAAAGACCCGCCTTGGTACGTCTGCTATGGGTGGAGGATTGAGTGATTCCGAGGATGGCAGCGTGAGAGGAGCTGAGGCAGGCCGGTGGGGCGGTGGCGAGTGCCGTGATGCCCTGTAAGTCCTCCTTGGTGGAGAAAGCAACGCCTCGTTCAGACTAGAGACTTCGACGGGCGAAGGGGGTCCGTCCTCGTCTGGGCTGACGCTTTCGAGAACGACCATGACTGGTCTTGGCCGCTCATTTTGGCTGCGACGGGCGAAATTGAAACTAGACGTGTTCTGTCTAGGATAATGTGGTGTGGGCGAGACGAGAACGGTCAGATCTGACATGGTGTAAGTTAGTTCCGCATGGTAGTTGACCAACCTGGTGGAGGGTCTGGTTCAGAGAGTTGGCACCGGGCCGGGAAGAGCCGCACTGCAACCATGACCGTCCTACTACGCTTTGCCCCCTCCCCAACTGGCGCGCTACATCTGGGTGGTCTCCGAACTGCCCTTTACAACCACATTTTCGCAAAGAAACGTGGGGGAAAGTGGATACTTCGAATTGAAGACACGGACGCGGTGTGTCGTGGCATTTTCTGCCAACTTTACAACTTTCGCGCTCTTACACTGCCTTGCAGTCGCGGTATGTCCCAGGAGCTGTCGATGACATTCGAACGGCGTTGGCGTGGGCCGGGCTTTCGTATGACTTTGGTGAGCCAGCCTGGACTCGGTTTGCGAACGAACGTTGACGATGGTGAAGGCCCTGGATTAGGTGGTCCACATGGACCGTATCATCAGGTTCGCAAATCGCTATCAGTCTCGTCCTCCCTAACCTCCCTGCAGTCAGAACGCCTTGACTTGTATCGCTCGTATGCACATCGTCTCTTGGAGGTAGGTGTGCGCTGTTTCCAACGGTATCCTCCCATCTCAGCCACTGGAATAGTCAGGCCACGCCTATCGCTGTTTCTGTACCCCCGACCAACTCGCTGCTACAAGGGAAAGGTTGGCTCGTTCAGGATCCAACTCCACGTACGACAAGGCATGCCTTCATCTCACCGAGGAAGAGGTCGCAAGACGCGTCCGTGCCGGGGAAAGATCCATCGTCAGACTCAACGTATGTCATCGTCTCATTTTACTCTACCGACTTTTAACTACTTGCCTAGGATGACAGGCTTCCTCGACGTATCCCGACAAACGATATTGTCTTTGGGATTTTGCGGGATGCTCATGCCTCTTTACCAACCGATCCCGTCTTGCTCAAATCTGACTTGTTTCCCACTTACCACCTTGCGTCCGTTGTCGATGACCATGAAATGGGGATTTCTCACGTAATCAGAGGAGAGGCGAGTTTTGTTCGCCTGTCAACAAAATTCCTTCTCACAAGATAACCCTTTAGGAATGGCTTCCGTCCCTACCGTTACACCTCGATCTATATTCTTGCCTTTCTCTCAAACCTCCTCAATTTGCGCATCTCCCCATCTTACTCAACCCTGACGGTTCCAAGATGTCAAAACGCAAGGGTGACGTTGCGGTCCTGGAATTCATGGTAGGTGGTTATCCGCACACGTCCTTGTCCAAATCCAATTAGATCATAACCTCAGAAAAGGGGATGGGAATCGGATGCATTGATTAATTGGCTAGCGTTGGCAGGCTGGGGTCAATCTCGATCTTCCTTGGATTCGACTGCAACCGCCCGCAGCCCAGAAAGCACGTCTGTCTTGACGCTTCCTGAACTCATCGAGAAGGTGCGTTTTTTTGGACGTTGTGTTGATCCGATTGCGTTACATCCACAAACTAGTTTGACCTGGCGTACTTGACACAACGCCGCCAAGTTTTGGAACCTTCCAAACTCGAATACCTTAATAAACATCATCTTATGCGCATTTGGAAAAGCGACGAGGGTACGCTGCATCATGCACGCAGGATACACGATCATGTCCAAGCTTCCTTTCCATCCAGGTAAGTCATGTTAAGTGGACTAATTTTTGCGTTGACTTGACGTTTGAACAGCCAACACACGGCCCCAGAATATATCTCCGGGGTTATTCATGTCCTGCAGGTGAGGTTTTCCTGGTTTACCTCGAAGATTCGACTGAAAGTGTTTTTTCATCACCAGGGACGGATAACTAACATACAGGACGTGCCCTCCCTGGCTCCCTACTTCTTCATCGATCCAGATTACGCGACGCCCGAAGCGCAGTCCATGTTCAACTCCATTCAGTATGACGATTATCGTGAGTAGCCTTGACCCTGCTCACCTATACGTCGTTAGATTTTTTGTTCACAGGTCGTGCTCTGGAGGTCACCAATCACTACATCTTGACTGCGCCGGATATATGTGATGTTTCTGATCTCTCGTCTCTAATTCACGCTGCATGCGATGCGACTGAACTCAAGCCTAAAATATTCATGACGGCCGTGCGGTACGCTTTGACCGCGATGAAGGTCGGTCGTTTCTCGTTCATTGTTTCTCGCATCCCTTCTCACACCGACTATTCGTCTCAGACCGGTCCGACCATTCCCGAAGTGATTGATATTCTCAGAGTAGAGAGGACGATCGCTCGGCTGAAGGATGCCCTTGTAAACGGTCGTACCGTTTGATCTTTACCGAATCACGGACCTCATTCTTTCACCACAAATGCTTTGAATCGGGTACATGTCAGGGTATAAGTATCTGACTTGCAAAACAAGTGTTTCGCGCTCATGCATGGCTGAAACGGCATAGTAAAACTTACTGACAGCGCGGAATATTATAGAAAGTGCACCCGATACATACAATGAAGCAGAGGTGGTTTACCAATCTGCCTTCACTTCTCTGAAGTTTCATACTAAAACGTCGCGTCGTCGTAGCTATGAAGTTCATTCCAGCATGTCGTTAAGCTGATCTGTTTGTTATGACAAGTGGGTCATAACATTTCCTTCTGCTTGAACCGGCCACGGCCCAAGATACTCTGGGGCCCCCCGTCGCTCTGGCCAATCGCTGTCTTTGCGTGCGGGAGGACTGTCTTGGTACGCACTTCCGTGCTATCGGCGTTTTCTGTCATTTACAAACCACGATCCAAGATCAGGGAACTGTGTTCTGATATTTTTATCCGTGGTGGAGAATCCTCCCTCGTAGTGGACAATGCCAGCTTCGCAACATGGTAGTGCGGCTACTCTTACCAGTGTGGCACCCATCACGGGCTGGGCATGGAAGCAGGGTGATTCCCGGGACGGCACCATTCGGCATCTCTTTTATTGGGACATAGGGGGCTGAGTGTGATAATAAGCTCGGAGAGGGGCTTCTTAGAGAACTTTGTCCAGGTCGGCCATGATCAGCCTGGAACTTCAAGAAGAAATTAAAGTTACCAAGCAAGACGATCAGATCCGAAGAGTCCACCTTCCTGTGGGAGTATTCATCGAGCTTATCTCAACGCTCGGACTATCCTTGCTCCAAGTCTGCCGATGTTCGAGCCAACACGCGTCTTTTTGTGGTGTTTGATGGTGGGACACAACACCGTTTCTCCTCTGAGGGTTGTGTTGTATTGCGACCCATTGTTAATGGGTTACAAGCATACCTGGGTATGTCCACGCCTCTGGTTCTTGCTGAAACGCTCACTCGTCTGAATACCACCATGGGCATAGGCTATTCAACAATCAGCGCCCGTCGCTCAGAGCCTCAGCTATCATGCCAACCACGCCCCTCTTCCGAATAACCCCACGGTTCCCCCTTGTCTCATGGTTGCATTCGAAGTCGTTCCACGTGCCTGTTGCGTCTACGAAGATTGCTATGATATTGCCTTCCGATCCTCGGCTGACGAGCTACGTGCTTTGGATGAAAACAGTGTCTGCATTCTTCTGGAAAGCGAGCAACCCCTCTCCCCGGGAGCGTCCTCGCTGTCTCTAACTCTCGAACACTCAGCCATGCTGCGGACCATATCAAGTTGTTCTGTGTCATGGTGCGATCATAGCATGAGTGTCATACAAGTTCCGATGACTCGCACTGTCCGAGTCGTCCCTACGAACCACACTCGATCGGGGGGTTCAGTTCGGTCCCTTCCGGTAGAGGTCCTTCTGAAGATATTTGAGGGTGCCGACTGGTGCGACTGGAAGAACGATCTATTGTCATTTTCCCAAGTGTGTCGCCAATGGTCGTGCTCTCTAACCCTCCTCCTGACTCGTTCGGAATCCTCGGAGTGGAAAGACCGATATCGCCTCTGTCCATGCTCTTTATCGCGGATTCTAGATTCTTACGAGCTTGCTGATGCGTTTCGAGAGACGCCTGCGCTTGCATCTGGCGTAAAATATCTTAAATTCGACCAACGTGCAATGGATGCACTGGATTTCTGGGACCGCAGAAGGTGCAGCACTTATCGCATCTTGTCACATGAATTGATCAAGGCAGTCACCGCAATTCTTCATGCGACCAAGAATTTGCAGCATTTACATCTTCATCACGGGTCTGCACAGGGTGCAGATGATTTCTTCTGGGCTCTTCCCGAACTCCCTCGATTGCGCACGTTATCCATCACCTGGCCCTTGCCTTATGATATAAGTCCGTTATCGCCATTGGAGGTCTCTGTGTGGGCCAGTATCAGTGTATCCCAACTAGCACGCTGCATGTCACGTTTCCCAGCATTGACATCCCTCACCGCTTGTCAC
>JBBPTX010000470.1:0-23897 GCA_038094595.1 Pulveroboletus aff. annulatus
TTTTTCACCATGCACCACACTACACGTGCCAACGCACTGTTACACACACCCACACAAACTTCCCCCCCCCCTCTTCCTCCCTCCGCTACACGCATACCACCTCCCCATATGCCCTCCACAGGCAGCTGACCAGCTCGCCTCCACTCTCACCGCCATTCAGGCGTCGCACCCCACCCTAGCCGCTTCGCTCCCTCCCCACAACGCCCCACACCAATCCGCCCACTTCTCATACAAACCCCCACGCGATCACCCCCCATGCGACTTCCACACAAAGCGCAACACAGACACATATCCACAGACAGACAGCGCCCTCCCCACCCACAAACGGTCTCGCTCCTTTCGCACCCACGACAAACCCTCACCCGATACGGAGCCCCTCCCTCCCTGCGCCGTGTGCCTCGGCATCGACCCACACTCCATCCCAGTCGTCAAGTGCGCCGCCGAACGCACATGGGACGGCAAGCACGACACCTATGCCAAACGATCCAACCGTTCCCTATTCGCCAAAGACACCGGCCGCCACCTCTGCTCAAAATGGCAGCACCGTGGAGGTTGCACTGACAAACACAGCAATGTGCACACCTGCTCTGGATGTGGCTCTGCCCTTCATGGTGCTTACAACTGCCCTCACACTCAAAAGAAGCCAGCCATGAACACCCTATAAGCACGACGCCTGGCTGCGCCGACTCACAGAAGCAGACATCATGCAGCGTTTCCACCACATCCCAGACGGCATTAAATACAGTTTCATAGTTAACTTTCCCTCCATACACACCACGCAGTCCCCCCCTAATTCCACATCTGTTACCGCTTACTGTGTGCAACTCAGCGAGATAACACAAAAAGAAATTAGCAAAGGTAGATACTTAGGACCTTTCTTACTCGACCACATCGAACGTGCCCTTGGCGCCTTCCAATCCTCCCCGCTCTCAATCATCCTGTTATGCATGGCCGTGGGTATGGTCGCGCGTAGACCTACTAATGCCATAGAGTTGCTGGGTCGAGAGTACCGTCAAGAGTGTTGACGGGTCAGAGGATAAGCCACTGCCTAGCTTGACAGACGGGTCAAGGGTTTACAAGATAGACATACGAAGGCGGTGAGGCTGAATGTGAAGCATTCACTTAATAGTAGAACGAAGACTGAGGAGTGAAGGCAAGTGGATTGCTAGTGCTATCTAGGCAACAAGCCGTAGGTAGAACTAAGCTAAGGAGAAGGGACGAGAGACCCTGTTGAAGGGTTTATATAGCGAAGTAAAGGTGTGACAGTTATGTGTCACAGTGGTTAAGGGCCGGCGTGGGAAGCAGCGTTAGAAAATAGAAGACCAATAGCAAAACCATGCATGAGAGAGAGACGTTAAGGGCCGGCGCATACAGTGTGAGAAGATCAGAAGGTAAAGAGTACCTGCGCGGTGGAGGAATAAACACGCTTACGAGATGAGTAGAATGTTGTAGAACGACATGGAAGGAATGAGGTTAAGCGTGAGAAATGGAAAGTATTAGTTCGAGAGAGAAAGTAAGGAAAAAGCGTTCGTCCTGTGAGCGAATTGTAACATTACCCCCTTAGTAACCCGAAGCTACGGCGAGGATTCCTTACAAGTCCCTAAAAGCGGGTCCCAGGGAGCCAGTGATGTTGGCATAGCCGACGTCATCTAGTTCGTCTCCATCCTCATAGGGAGAGGGGATACGAGGTGAGGATGGTGCGGGATGGTAAGACTGTTGAGAAGAGGAGGAGGATTGACGAGAGGTACGGCGGGGAGTGGCTCGACGGACGATTTGTCCGTTGCGGAACACGGCCTGAGGATGATGTGGTGTGGACATGGAGGAGGACTGAGCACGGGGGGAGGTGAGGCAAGAGGCAAGAGAGCGAGAGGGTCCTGGACAATAGGCAAGAGAATGGCCTGGTGTGCGTTGACGACATCCAGTGCAAACGTGTTGTTGACAGGAAAGCTGGGTGTGGCCAAGGCAGTGGCATTGGAAGCACCATTGATTGAAACGAGGATGTTCAGGATAAACGCGATCTCTGCCATTACGACCGGTCCACCAGTCGTTGAGCGTTTGCCTATGAATGGGTGATCCATCTCTCAGGACTTCATTTCCAAGTCCTTGTCCTGCGGCGGCAAGATCTCGGAAATGGTTATCGACGTCAAGGAGAAAGTTATCATAGCCCATTTGGAAGGCGTGGGAGTATAGCTGGTAGCGTGCGTGGTAGATAAAGTCCTGCATGGTCCTGCCAAGCGTAGTGTGGGGAAATACTGGGCCAGAGCCGGAGATGAAGGTGGTGATGTGGTTCAACTGCATCGCGGTTTCGAACCAAGTAAAGATGGGCGAGCCATCGGAGGAATATACACTAACTGGGACCTGAAGGCGGTCATCAGACATGAGAGAATGAAAGCGAACGTAATGCTCATCGGTAAACCGCTCCTCCCGAATTCTGCCGGTGTGGCAGTGGGTAGAAACATCTATTGGGACTTGGAAGTCCGAGCTAGGTGCTCGGACGAGCTGGGGGTGGTGAACATCTAAGAACGAGGGAGGTCCGGGAGAAGGTTCCCGATGGGGCAGAGGAGTAAACGGCGGCGAGGATTGGATCCTGCCCGAGATGGGGGAGACGTGGGACTGGGGAACATTGCCAACAAGAGTGGCGAAGTTGACAGGCTGAGGGGCGGCGGGGCGAGTAGGAGAGACCCTCTCGGGGTCAGTAGAGGGAAGACGGATTGTGCTGGGGTTGGTGGATGGCGCGGCTGCGGGGGTGTCGACATTAGTGAACTCGATGGCCATAAGTAAGAGATGGAGAGGGTTTATTTGCGGCATGGTGGGCAAACGGATGAGAGAGAGAAGGCGTGGAGGTGACGTCTTTTATAATCGTCTAGTAACTCCGACGAATGTTTCAAGTTCCGCTCGGGTTCCCAAGAGTCTTCCTCAGCAGAGTACCCTTTCCATCGGATCAGGTATTGATGGGCCAACGGCATACCTCGATGCCGTATGATGTGTTCTATTTCGTATTCCTCTTGTCCTTCGACAAGATCCGGAGGTGGTGTGGGGAAGTTCGGGCCGTGTACGTCATTTTCGCAATAGGGCGATAACAGAGAAGCGTGGAACGTGTTGTGGATTTTCCATGTTTGTGGGAGTCGGAGGCGATAGGAGACAGGGGAAATAATGTCAGAGATAACGAAGGGGCCTTCATGTTTTGCGACGAATTTCGGATCTTGGACGGATCTTTTAAGGTTCCTGGCTTCCAGCCAAACTCGCTCCCCTTTCTTAAAAGGCATGAATTTCGACTTAGACCTGGACACCATGACTTGTCGCACAAGTTCATGGGAGACGAGGACTTCGTCCTGAAGGGCGGTTAGCTCCTTGAGGTGGGTTTCAACGGCAGGGATGTTGGTTTCGGCGATCACCAAGGGAAGGGCACGGGGTTCATATCCCATCATGAGGTAAAACGGGGACTTGCCAGTAACGGAGTGAGGGCGGTGAATGTGGGTGAATTCGGCGTGGGAGATGTGTTCGGACCAAGTAGAGGGATGGTCTCCGCAGTAGATGCGAAGATAGGTCTCGACCTCTTGGTTGACGCGTTCGGTTTCTCCGTCGGTCTGGGGATGATAGGCTGTGGACAGGGAGAGGTCGTAGTTGAGAAGGCGTCCGAGTTCTTTGGCGAAGGTTGATGCGAACTGCGGGCCATGATCTGAGATGACTTTCTCGTAAAGTTCGAAGCGGAGGTAAACTTTGTGGAAGAAGAGTGCTGCTACGCCTTCGGCGGTGATGGTTTTCTTCGTAGGGCAAAGAATTACCCCCTTAGTAAGGCCGTGGTCCACCATGACCAATAAAGAGTCGAAACCCCCGGAGAGCGGGAGATTGGTAATGAGATCGCAGGAGATCTGTTGAAAAGGGCGGGAGCAAGAGGACGGGATAGGGACGAGGGGGGGAATAGTAGGGTGAGTGTTCACTTTGTTGTGCTGGCAGACGGCACAGCCATCAATGTAAGAACGAACAAAGGAGGCAAGGCCCGGCCACCAGAATTTGGAGGCGACGAGCTGGCGGGTTTTAAGGTAGCTGGGGTGACCGGTGGAGTTATGATCGTAGGAGCGCTGGACAACAGCGCGGCGAAGGTCACAGTCAGGAGGGACGTAGACGCATCCCTAGTACTGGAGGATGCCATCGGAGTACTGCCAGTTAGCGAGTCAAGAACGGAAGGCAGGGGGAAGGGAGCCGTCGATTTCCTGTAATTTATGGAGAACGAGGTCATCGGAGGTGGAGGCGGAGGTGATGTGGTTGGAGAGGGCAGAGTTGATGAGACGGACGAAGAGGGCGTCGGGGAGGAGAGTGACACGAATGTTGTCGGAGTCGGCACATGGGAGAAGATCAGGGCGTCGAGAGAGAGCGTCGGGACTGGCGAGTTGGGTACCGGGTACGTGGGTGATGGAGTAGTCGTAGTCGGCGAGGTCGAGTAGCCAGCGAGCTTGACGACGGTTGAGATCTTGGGGACGGTGGAAGTATGTCAAATTCTTGTGGTTGGAGAAGACCATGACCGGGAAGGGAGAGCCATGGAGGTATTGTCTCCAGGCTTTGAAACCGCGTATAACGGCCAAGAGCTCCCTGTCGTGGATATCATAGTTGCGTTCTGAAGAGGAGAACGATTGCGATAAGTAAGAACAGGGGTGCCAATCCCCGTTCGTGTCGGTTTGTAATAAAATACAACCCGATGCGTATTTAGAAGCGTTGGTGGCCATGGCAAAAGGGCGAGAGATATCGGGCATAAACAGGACGGGCTTACGAAGGAACAGCTCCTTGAGTTGTTCGAAGGCGGTTTGTTGGGTGGTGGTTCAAGTCCAAGGCATAGTTTTCTTGGTGAGATCAATGAGGGGTCGGGCGATATTGGAGTATTCAGGAATGAACCATCTGTAGAAGTTAGCGAAACCAAGGAAGGAACGGACATCCTTGACTTTTTGTGGTGTAGGCCACTTAGCAATCCCATCGAGCTTGACGGGGTCCATAGTGAGTTGTCCTTCCTTGACAATCATCCCGAGGTATTCAACTTCGGAAACGGCAAACTGGCACTTCTCCAATTTGAGGTGGAGGTCGAGCTCCGTCATCCGTTGAAGGACACGGCGAGTGCGTTCGGTATGGGTGGCGTCATCTGGGGAAAAGATAAGGAGATCGTCCATATAAATAACTAACCATCCTTCAGCGATCATATCGCGGAAGGAGTCATTCATGAAACGTTGAAACGTTGCTGGGGAGTTAGTCATGTCAAAGAACATAACCATGGGTTCGAAGAGCCCTTTATGGGTGAGGAAGGCGCCCTTCCATTGGTGTCCGTCCTTGATATGTACATTGTTATATCCCCAGCGTACATCGAATTTGGTGAATACGCGAGCGCCTTTGAGTTTATCTAAGAGGTCAGAGATCAGAGGTAGCGGGTAGGCGTCGCGGATGGTATGTTCGTTGAGGTATCGATAGTCTTGGCAGGGGCAGAGTTTGCCATCTTTCTTTTTAACAAAGAAGAACGGTGATGCTTGGGGGGAGTTCGAGGGGCGAATTTTGCCAGCGGCAAGGTTTTCGTCAAGGAAGTCTTCGGTGGCTTTCTTTTCGTCCGGGGTGAGCGGGTAGAGCTTGCCAATCTTCAGGGTAAACGAATCTTTGATGTTGATCTCGTGGTCGTAGGGCCTGGAGGGAGGAAGGGAGTCGGCGGATTCTTTGGCGAAGACTGGGGCGAAGTCTTTATAGGCATTGGGGAGCGTGACTTTCGGCTTGGCTTTTTCGGCGGCAGCCGCAAGTTCTGTAGCGGTGGTGAGTTTGGCCACAAGTTTCGGATGCGTCTGATGGTATCGTGATCCTGTTTTGAGGACCCGTTGACAAGAGTTGGCATGGAGTGCGCAGCGAACATAGAGGTTCCCGTCAGGCATGTCGAGGAATGTAGAGAGGGTATGGTCGGGAATTGTTTCGACCAGAACGTGGCGAGGTGGTTTTGAGGGAGGTGCTCGAGGTTGAGCGTCATCATGTCGCTTAAGGTCAGCGACATGGATATGGTAGAGAGAAGCGGATTTGTCTACCGTTTCCAGGATACTGATTGTTTGTGATAACCAGTCGATGGAGGGGTTCATAAGTCATAGCCAGGGCGTTCCGAGAATCACGTTTTCAGATCTGCAGTGCATGACATAGAAGCGTACATGCTGAGCGATCCCGTCTATGTTTGTAAAGAGGGAGGTGGAGTAACGGATGGCCCCCTTGACATTGGGGGTTTGATCGACATTGTTGACAGAGATGGGCGTTGGGAGTTTATCAAGAGGAAGGCGGTGTTTTCGGGCAAAGTCCCAATCAAGGCAATTGATGTCTACGCTGCTATCAATGAGGGCGCGGGTGTCGACGGTTTTCATGGTATGCGAAGGATCAATGAGTTGTAGAGGAATACACATTGATTTCTTTGACATGGATACTAGTACAGGTGCACACATATTAGGAGGAACTACTGACGTTGAGGCAGCATTCCATTTCAAAAATCCTGGGAAGTAAGGGCGACGCGAGAGACCTTCAGTTCTTCGTCGTCATCTTCATCGTCTATCTCTTGTAGCTGAGGGACTTCTTCTTCGTCCTCGACTTCCACTTCTATTACCCTCCTGACGACTTTCTTCGGCCTCGGGGAGTTTGAGGTAAACATTGGGCAATTAGTGGCTCGGTGACCTTTCTGTCGGCAACGGAAACATCTGCCTTCTTTGCGACATTGTTCGCATTCGGTGGGTGTGAGTCGTGGGATGCGGACGGCGTCGACGTCCATAGCATTGGGGTCTTTAGTGGGGGCAGGGGCGGCATACTGATGGTATGTATGGCGGGTGGGGGTTTTGTGGCGGGCGGCGATTTCTCTAGCGTGCTCCATATGGGTTTGGAAGGTGACCGCCTTTTTTAACCATGCTTCTACTGTGGTGGGGACCGTTTCCATGGCTAGGATACGGCGCATAAGAGCGTCGGGGATGGCGGCCGAGTAATAGCCGATAAGGACGTTGTCGTCGGTGATACCAGCAATGGCGCAGTGGTTTTGGAACTGAGCGTTGTACTCAGTAAGTGAGGAGAAGTAACCGCCATTCTTGGTGGCGATCATACGGGTGGTGGTGAGCCAGGCAATTGTGTTGCCGGTGGTGTCATAGTGTTTAAATGCCAGAATGAAGGCATCGCGGAAGTCGGACCAAGATCCCATGGAGATCGAGCCATCTGCTGCAATCTTTGAAGAGCGAAAGGTATTTGCCCACGTGAGTGCGGGGCCTCGAGTCATATATGAAAGTGCGAAAGTGATGCACTTTGGGTCGGTGGTGTATACCTCTGCGTTAACGTTGAGGTAAAAAGTGACGGAGTCAAACCATTGTTTGGCTGTTTTATAGTCGCCATCATACTTCTCTGGGGTTCCAATATGGAGTTTGAGGGGTTTCATAGCCATAGCGGGCGAAGGCGGGCGGGGAATCGGAGGAAAGATGTGGCCGGTCTGGCGTCTGGGTGTCGGGGATGGGGAAGTCTGAGGGCGAGGTATCTGCACAGAAGCAGAAAAGCTATGGGTGAGATCACGAGTAGCGAGTTCTTCATCTGAGTCTAATAAAGGCTCGTCGTGGTCTTCGTCCCAATATCCTTGGTTGGGGTCGTCAGGGGTGTCAGAGGAATCAGAGTGTGAGGTACGCGGAGGTTCTCGAGGGTTCCAACGCGGATTGGTGGTTCGAGTGTTTCGGTGAGAAGCTATGGTGGGCGGCGTACGTGATAGTACCCGAACAAGAAGGTAGCTTAGTTCTTTTGTTACACGTGGCCGTGGGTATGGTCGCGTGTAGACCTACTAACGCCGTAGAGTTGCTGGGTCGAGAGTACCGTCAAGAGTGTTGACAGGTCAGAGGATAAGCCGCTGCCTAGCTTGACAGACGGGTCAAGGGTTTACGAGATAGACACACGAAGGCGGTGAGGCCGAATGTGAAGCGTTCACTTAATAGTAGAACAAAGACTAAGGAGTGAAGACAAGTGGATTGCTAGTGCTATCTAGGCAACAAGCCGTAGGTAGAACTAAGCTAAGGAGAAGGGACGAGAGACCCTGTTGAAGGGTTTATATAGCGAAGTAAAGGCGTGACAGTTACGTGTCACAGTGGTTAAGGGCCGGTGTGGGAAGCGGCGTTAGAAAATAGAAGACCAATAGCGAAACCACGCATGAGAGAGAGACGTTAAGGGCCAGCGCATACGGCATGAGAAGATCAGAAGGTAAAGAGTACCTGCGCGGTGGAGGAATAAACACACTTACGAGATGAGTAGAATGTTGTAGAATGACATGGAAGGAATGAGGTTAAGCATGAGAAATGGAAAGTATTAGTTCGAGAGAGAAAGTAAGGAAAAAGCATTCGTCCTGCGAGCGAATTGTAACACATCCCCAAACCCGGCAAGCCCGGCAAATTTAGATTAGTTCAGAACTTCTCATTCCCCCACTCGCCCTCCTTATGTTTCCCCTCCCCTTCCGTAAATTCATACATTAACCCACACGACTTCCCCACCACCTGGGGAAAGTTCTCCATAGTCCTACTAACTGCAGCTCACCTCCCACCCGGCTCACAAGCTGTCACGAGAGACATAGCCGAGGCGTACCACACCATCCCGCTACACACATCCCAATGGCCAGCCACCATCATGCGTACATCAGACTCGCTTGGATGCATTGACACCTGCACAGCGTTCAGCGCAACCCCATCAGCCAGCAGCTACGGTCAGCTTGCTGACGCAGCAGCAGAAATATTCTGCTCCATTGGAATCAGCCCACTCGACAAATGGGTGGACGATCACATCTTCTTTTGCATCCCGCGAGACTCCCTGCACGACTACAACAAAGAGCATGCTAGACGACACAATCAAATCACACAACATCCCATCATGCGCCAGGGCAGCCGCCTCTGGTTCCGAGGGTCTACCCTGGAAGATGGCACCATCGAGGAGTACAACGAGGACTGCGTCCACCCCATCCGCGACCTCTCGAACACACCTGGCAGCCCACGATCAGAACATGACGCACTCTTCTTCTACGCATTCGCAGACATCGACAGAATTTCAGCGGAACTAGGCATCCCCTGGGAGCACTCCAAAGATCAACTATTTGCCCACGAGACCACGTACATCAGTTTCGTATGGAACCTCCGAGACTGGTCCATATCACTTCCCCCAGAAAAATCTACTAAATACAGGTTAGCCATCGACAAATGGCTTCAACGTGCCTCGCACACCCTCGAAGACATACAACAACTATACGGTAAACTCCTGCACGCATCCTCACTCTTCCCAGCAGGCCGCGCATACCTGACAGGTCTTGAGCGTATGCTAGGCGCGTGCAGAGACAAACCCTTCGTCCCCCACCACGCCAAAAAATCTATTAAACCAGACCTCTTCTGGTGGAAAGACATCCTCTCATCTGATTCCCTAACCTCACCCATTTGCCTCCCCCCCCCTCCCATAGACCACGCCGCTTTTTCGGATGCTAGCTCTGGCATCGGCCTTGGAATCACCATCGGCCACTTCTGGTGAGCCTGGCGCCTCCTTCCTGGATGGAAAACTCTGCAAGGAGCCCAAGACATTGCATGGGCAGAAGCCACCGCCCTTCTTTTCCTTATTCAATCCCTTGACCGCCTCATCGATGCACGGCAACACGTCCTCATATATGGCGACAACACCAGCGTCATTGAGAGCTGGCATGTCGGATGGCACCGAAATCGAGCCATCAACAAAGTCTTCAAACACATCCACACCCTCACTCACCATCCCTCCAGCCATATCCTTGGCGTTCGAGCCCTTTTTGTCCCAAGCGAGCACAACCCTGCAGACGAGCCGTCCAGAGGCAAATACGGCCCTCCACAGCTTCTCCTCCCTCCCATCACCATCCCCGAAGACCTGCAGGATTTCATCGTCGACTTCGACTCTCCCATCATGCCAGCAGAAATCCACGCCCTCAGATCCAGCTGCTACTCTGCCCCCACCACTAAGTTCATTAATCGCCTTCAGTGGGAAGATGCATTACAACAACACCTCAGGCACTCCCAACAAGAAGACAACTACGCCGTTCACATCACCCTCCGAAAATGACAACACACCCTCCAACCGCTTTGCCAAACCTACAATCACCCCATCCCCAAACCACCCCGATCCCAAACCCTGCCCCTACAAACCAGACCTCACACCCCAGCCTTCGTCACTTCGACCTCACTGCCTGGCCCGCCAAAGGCTACTACTCTGGCTGCCCAGCCACACCCCCCCCCCGTGCCGCTAACTCTCCCGACATTCCCTCACTCTCAGACGACGAAATAGACCGTATCATTCGCGTCACAGGTGCATCCTGGGCCGAATCCACCAAAGAAATGTATGGTACAGGACTCCTAGTCTTCCATGTATATTGCGACGCTCACAACATCCCCGACTCACAACGCGCCCCCACCTCCTTCATTCTCCTCTCCGCCTTCCTAGCCAGCTGTGCAGGCACCGCCACCAGCACCACCATCGCAAACTATGCCGCAGCTATCCGCACCTGGCACGTGCTACATGGACTCGACTGGAAAGTCAAAGATGCAGAATACCAAGCACTCCTCACTGGAGCCAACAAACTCGCCCCTCCCTCCTCTAGGAGACCACACCGAGAACCCTTCACCGTCAACATCCTAGAGCAATTCCGTCTCGCCATGGACCTACAGAACCCACGCGATGCCGCCATATTCGCCTGCTTGGCATGTTCTTTCTTCTGCATCGCAAGGCTAGGCGAATTCACAGTCCCCGCCATATCCAAATTCACCAACGACCACATCTCCCAGGCGGATTACAGCCTCGTCACAAACCATCAAAACCTTCCGGTCATGCGCTTCCATTTCCCCAAAACCAAAGCCTCCCCCAACCACGGCGAAGACGCACACTGCGCCCCGTGTCCAACCCACCCCCTCATCGACCTGAAACATGCCCTGGACCAGCACTTCCACTCCAATCCGGATGCATCCACCGCCCATCTTTTCTCCTGGACGCATCCCTCAGGGACCAAACGCCCCTTATCAAGGAAAGAAGTCCTTTCGCGCATCGATTCAATCGTCAAAACCCACCCACAACTCCCCAACCTAAAGGGCCACAGCCTACGCATCAGCAGCACCCTCCACTATCTTCTCCTCAGCGTTCCCTTCGACGTCGTCAAAACCATGGGTCGGTGGTCCGGTGACTCCTTCACCATCTACCTCCGTCACCACGCCCTCGTCCTCACACCCTTTCTCCAACACGACCAAAACCTTCTTGACTCCCTCCGACGTTACATTCTCCCACCAGTCCGGTAAACCCAAACAACATCAGTAACCGCTCCTTCCCTGGGGGCATCGTCATCGCACCTTATGCGTCGCTCACTCCTTCTTCCCAGGTACACAGCGCAATCTCACCCCGACAGGAGCGGGCCCAGTTTCGGCCTGAAAAAGCCTCCGGCTTTTCGCCCAATCCCTTTCTCCTCACCACTCCACACAAGCTCATCGTACGTCACTAACTACCACTCTCCATACATCGCCCCCCTAAAACGCAGAAGAAACACATAGATCACATCACTGGCATGTTCTTGCGGTGAGTTGGGTGAATCAACAGCCTGAAAGGGTCGACGCCGTGGTAGACATCAATGTGACATGCAAGTTGTTCGACCTGTAATCTGTAGATCAATTCGTCCACCTACTTCGGTCGGTCATATCATGATGGCTTTGTGTACTGGCAGCTGCCAGTGACGTTCATTGAACCGGCCCGTTGCGGAACGAAACTTTACAGCCACTCGGAAAGCCACGGGTCCGCTGAATCAGCCCATTCCCTCGCCGCCCGGGCCGTCCCGAAAACATCCGGGCTAACACCACGCCGCGTTGCCGACACACCATATATAAGTGACCGCTTACACCGTATATCACTAGCATCATGAAGGTCAACGTGAGCGACGAAGAATGGCGACTCCTTGATTCTGCGGTCTTGCGTGGCGCTCTCGAAGGCGCCGGCGTCAGCGCTGCAATCGCTATACCCGGGTTCTATTACCTCTATCGAAAATCTGCATGGTACCGTTCACTGCCCCTTCCTCTCCGCGTTGCTGGAGTTGTTATGGTCGTCGCACCACTCACCTCCATCCAAGCTGAACGTCGCAGCTTAGAATTTGAACGAAGACAATGGTGAGTGCATATGGCATGCTCGGTTTGTCAATTTTGATCGCTCATCCGGTCATGACAGGACGGATTCCGGAAAACTAGAATTGGATCGCGCGGCGGCGCAAGAAGAAGCCCGGTTCGGCGCGCTGTCCACGAAAGACAAGGTCTCCGACTGGGCCGCGCGACATCAATACTCTATCATTCTCGGAAGCTGGGCGCTTTCGATGGCCGCGGCAGGTGCCATCGTAGCAAAAGACAAGTAGGTGGTACACCATATCGCCGATTTCCATCTGTCTTCACTAGCGTTTTTTTTTTTTCGACATAGGTATTTGACACTGCCCCAAAAGGTGATTTGGTGGTGTTGTAATGGATAACTTCGTACATACTCAAGGCTTTTCCAGGCTGTGCAAGCTCGTGTATGGGCACAGGGACTCACCATTGGCGTCCTCATCGTTGCAGGTGCCCTCACGCATAAAAATCGCCAAGAAGCCGCAGTTGGCATGCGACGGGTGAGTGAAATATACACTGTATTTCGGCCTATGCTAACGGGAGGTGTTTAGTCTGCTGTAGATCACTCGTGGCAAACTTTCGTGCGTGATGACCAGCCTCTCATCTATTTCTACACGATTAATGAGCTAACCAATCCAGCTGGAAGAGCAAGAACGTGAAGAAGAAAGCAGGAAAGTAGCATTGAATGGAGTTTAGAATCGATACGGCTAGTTTCGATACATACACTATTCCCCCGTCGCATGGATCACCACTAATATATGCTTACCACTCCTTGTTACTTCATTAGATTCAAAAACAGGAAACATGTAATCCACAATGGCATTTCTGAGCCGGCTCTGTGATGGGCTCGAGGGTGATAATCTCCCGTTTGCACCGTAGATATCTCCGGACAGTGGTAGGGCGTCGTTGTCGAAGGGATACTGCGCAGTGCGTGTGTGGCATTTTGTTATGCAGATGGCTTATATGAGAGGAGTCACTAGATCATCGAGTGGTTCTGAACATTGTTCTTTCTTTTTTTGGTTTCGTAGGAACGTCATTCCTCCAGAGGGAGAAAAATAAAGTACAATCAAGATAGCAAATGTACGTGTCAAGTTAGGCGCCGATATGCACATACAGAATGCGTTGACCAAATGGCATCTTCACCGACTTCGTCGTCTTCTGTAGTGCAAACGCCGCACGGGTGTGATCCAGATGTCCCGACCCATCCACCATATACTTGTGAAATACTGACGTGACCTTGTTCGCATGTTCGTCGTCCACCCGCCCACATCGTCCCAATCACAGATCAAAATCCGGAAAACTGCATCGCACTTGCCAGATGGATTACCTCGTCCGGACTTTCTTTGTCCCCGGCGGTCGTGTGAAAAGCAGAAAGGTACGCAAACTCTGGATTCTTCAACCTGGTGATGCGTTGGATGGTAAAGCGGCCATCGCGAAGAGCGAATGCGGACTCGAATGGCTGCTTCCGGTTGGGAATACCATGACAGGCAAGGTGAACCCATTCGTTCCTGCCGAGCTCGTCCGCAACCCTGGAGATACACGAGTCTTCTCCGATACGCGTGAACATTGCAAGTCCACCGACACGCTGACCGACAGCATCCAACTCGGGACCCACAGAATGGAGTTTGCTTGCGCCAGTAGCGTTCGCCTGCACAATGGCGACAGAGCGCTTCAATTTGGTCGCCGGATTGCTAAGTCGTCTTGAGGTCATCAATCGCTCCGCGAAGCGATATGGGCTGCGAGGTTTCCCAAAGACTTTGACCAATGCGGGTGCCCTGGCTAGCGGAGTGCAAGCGCTTCTCGATCGAGGACGATGGCCTTATTCAGGTCATCAATCCCCCCAAGCTGTTCGTACCAAGTGGCGAGATGAACTGCAAGGTTGCTTAACGACATCGACCGATCCGAGTTCCCCGATGGGCGGAGATAAAGTGCATCTTGTTCAAGAGCGATGGCCTCTTGAGGTCGCCAATCTCCCCAAGTTGGTTATACCGAGTAGCGAGATGGCCTGCGAGGTTGCTCAAGGACATTGATCGATGTGGGTGACCTGGTGGGTAGAGTGCGAGCGTGTCTCGGTCAAGGACGATAGCTCCATTGAGTTCACCAATCTCCCCAATTTGGTCATACCGAGCACCCAGATAAATCGCAAGGTTGCACAAGGACATCGAGCAACCCGGGATGCCCTGGTGAACAGAGCGCGAGCGCGCCTCGTCCAAGGAGGATGGCCTCATTGAGGTCATTGATCCCCCCAAGTTGGTTGTACCGAGTGGCGAGGTGAAATGCAAGACCACACAGGGACATGAACCGAAGTGGGTGCCCCGGCGGATGAAGCACAAGTTCGCCTCTGTCGAAGCCAATGGATTCATTGAGGTCATTAACTTCTCATTACTGAAAGTTGTTTGTTGAAGGAAGTGCCCAGGCTGGTGAAGCGCCAAAGATTCACGAGCGAGCGCAATAGCCTCGTTTAGGTCATCGATCCCTCCGGGTTGCATGTAACGTTTCCCCAAATGATTTGCAAGCTGTCCTAAAGGAAGGGATCGCATTGGGTGACCGGGAGGACAAAGGTCCGGGGCATGTTGTTCCATGACCAGCGCTTTGTCCGTGTCGCCTTCTTGCTCGAACTTGGCAAAAAAAATCGTGTGCCTGTAGAAGTAACAATGAAACTGACAAGCAGGTCAATTCGCCGGCCTTCACGATAGCATTGCGAAATAAATACTTTGTGGATCCATGATGGCAGACCAAAGCTGTTTCCAAGACAGATGGACGGGAAAGACTGGGACGAAAAAGGTATGGGTGGTCCAGGCACAGTTCAAGACTTCACGTCGAGCCCGGCCAGCCTGATGATCACCTAGTCCCATCATGTTGACACGGGGTGCACGCCTGAGGGTGGCGAGTTCAGATGCGAAGCGCCTAGTACCTGCGACTCAGATAGCGTCCGAGCTGCAACTATCCTGGCTCGGGTACCGGTCTCTGAGTCTTTCCACTGTAACCGGACCCAAATGTAATAAGAACTGTGACGGGGATGAAACTCACCCTGTACATTGGACAATTCCTGGGGCACGGAAAGAGTGTTAACGGTGACCGAGTTGTTGCTTTTCGAGTAGGAGGAGTGCAGTACTACGACGTCAACACGCTTTCCCAGTTGATTTTGCTGGCGTTTCGGCGGAACTTTAGTCGAACATGGGGTTTGAGAAGTTCAGCCGAGGCTAAACTGCGGGGTAATGCAAAACAACCCGTCTTGGAGAATGAACAACACTGGCATTCTCCGCATGTGTAGGCAATAATGCTACGGCGGTTTGAGACACCGTGACCCAATACTAGTGGTCGACTTGGAGCCTCAAGCAAGAAAACAAATGCATCAGTAACTTCGCCCAGCGGACGTTGCCTCTTGGCAACCCTTCCCGTGCAGTTTTCCAAGTCCGTCTCCCAAACTTCCGGCTTGCGTCCGACCGTCATCGTCATGCTCCTCCCCAAGGGTCTCAGAATAGTGCCAGCTGGTCCTGCGCTCCCATCTTTATCACAATGACGCACGCATCCTTGGCGACAAACACTCGCCAGCTTGACGATGCTGCTGGGTCGACTCCAACTCGACGGCGTCGTCCGAGGTGCGTGCACCCTTCTGGCACTGTGATGTCCATTCTACTCTGCATGGGGCATAAGTGTCGCAGATCACCTCTTGTCAGATTCCCCTTTTCACAATGATTCATGTGCTCCACAAATGCACTCGGAACATGAAAAGATATTGAATATAGCCTAATAGAATGGTATTGTGATACAACCAGATTCGGTGTGATATAAGTGCTTCGCTGGTGAGACAAAGTATCGTTGTGCGTTGAGGCTGGATGAGAGAGGTGTGAAGCATGCGAGACGGATGAGGGGAAAGTATGGGAAGAGGGGGAGAAAGGCCGTGGGCCCTTCGGGATCCGCTCCTGTGCCGAGACAGCCAAGGGGAGGCGAGTGAGGCAGTGTCGCGAGTTTGTGGCTGGTAGAGGGTGCGGCGGGCGGGTGCGAAAACGAGTAAACCATTACGACTACCGGAGAGAAGAGCTACTGTCTAATTATCCGCTTTGCATGACAGACCAAACGCTATATGTGGGACCACTCACTGAATAATACGTGCATAATATGCTTTCAAGTGTACAAATGAATGCAAAACATGTCCAGGTATGGCACGATCATCATGCAAAACACCAAAAAGAACAAGGGGGAAGTAAAGGACAACGAACGCTATTGTTGACGCCGTCGAAGGGTCTCTGCTTCACGAACAATATCGTCGTCCTCGCCCAGAGTTGGATCTGAAATGATCGGATAGGTGGGTCCATTACGTTCCACTTGTGCGTCGATGACGATCGGCAATAAAGGCACATTCACATCCGAATCATGATTGTCTTCCACATGCATTTTAGGGCTCTGCATGCCCGGGGACTGGGTGAACTTGCTCCGACCCAGTTTGACCCACCAGTCTTGTACGGCCTCGTGCGCGTCGAAACCATACACCTGGATGAACCCCATATACGTCGTGCACAGAAACTCGTCGTCCAATTCGTCACATTGGTGGAATGCACGTTGATTTCGTAGCAGTTCATCGCGCCGTCGTTGGCCGGACCCGTGGGGGAGTGTGATGACCTCCCGTTTTCGCCGAACGTATCTCTGGATGGCAGCACAACGTGGTTGCCGGAGTTCCTCATAGACGTTGAGAAGCACCGGTGTTTGGAGTTTGGTCGCAGGGATGGAAAAGAGCACCGAGAGGGTCATTGCGTCTTCGATGCCGGCCGAAACATTGTGCGATGTGGATGGCTTGTCACGGAAAGGTTATCAAGGGGTTCTTATGGTGGTGAGGCGGACTCACTGCCATTGGATGTGCGGCTTCTCCAACTAGAACCACTTTTCCGCTTTCGTGTACCCAGGTGTCAAATGGCTCGTAGTGGGTGAATGCGGCGATCGTGTGGAGTTGATCAGACTGCTTCAAGAGTTTCTGAACGCTATGAATCAAAACGGGTCAGTTCGACGGATATGGACTGCAGGCATACTACAAAGGACACCCACCGAGGTTCAAACAAATCTATTCGCAGGGAGTCAAGAGTCAATGGGAATTCTTTTGGTACGTCCTGATTTTGTATTGTGAGATACATGACCAGGGCGTAGTCGTAGCCTGGACCGGGTCCCTTGATGATATTCAAGTTTAGAAACAGAACGGGAGGAGACGGGAGATCTTACAGTAAGTACGCCATGCGCGGAACAATCGTCTCCGAACCATCCTGTCCACTGCAAAACGCATGTTAAACGGTGTGTTTGCCACGTAACCGAGAAGGACATACACTTTTCGCGTCTAGTAACGCGGCTAGATCTGGATCTTCCCTAGCCGCGTCTGCGGGAGCGACAAGGCTTGTCACGACAGGGTAAAAAGACCGAGATGCAGTGGTTGAAACGAGACTTACGAAACGGTAATCATGTTGTCACGTTCTGGTGGAGGGGCAGAAGGGCCGAGAACAATGGGACGGACGAAGCTTTCTGTTCCGTCAGCACCGATGATAACGTCGGCAGTGATTTGTAGACCGTCTTGACAGGTGACGATGCCTTTCCACGGATCAAGGGAGACAACTCTTGTGTTAAAACGGAGATGCACGCCGGAATCGTTTGCGAGGTCGTAAAATAATCTAAACAAGGCGCCATACTAGAAGTCGAGGGTGAGTTCTATGCCGGAAACAAGATGGGTCTATGAACCTGTACACAGCTTAATTCTGCAGGGAGGGCATCCATGATCTCGCCGTTGATGGGAATGAGGCCGAGCTCCTCACCGGTTCTGCCTATCGTGGGGTGTCAAAAAACGTTGGGGGAGAAGAATGGGACTGGCCGTGTAGAATACTCATTTGGTTGATTGGGGTCAATATCTGTGCAAGCCTGTCGCCAACGCCCCAGTCGTTGAGTATTTTTGTCATTGTCGGTGTGGATCGAGCGCCTTCACGACACTGGGGTCAAGGTGAGCGAGAAAGTGGAAAGGCATATGTGGCATGCCTTGAACAAAACATCTGCGTCGCGCTGCTCGAGGACGGTGACGCGGTGACCAGCGAGACGGAGAGACCAGGCAGAGGCAAGACCAGCGGTGCCAGCGCCGACAACGACAAAGTCGAGCAAGTCGTCGTGTCGCGGGGGGACTCCAGGAAAAGGGTTATGCATTTTCCAAGAACATGATTGGGATCGACACGATATATATAATCAATTGTTGTCATTGACCCCCTGTCCGTCACACATTGAAACACCGCCACTGAAATATATCCAGTCGTCCGCCAATCACTCGTCCGAGCCAGAAACAAGTCCGGTCAAAAAACAATCCACGACACCGGCGAGTGTGGTTTATTATGGAGGATTTTCTGCGCTGCGAGTGGAATCTCTGCGGAATTAGGCTGATCTCCGTGGGCACGTCACGACAAGGTCTCGCGGCGGACATCGTCGATACCATTAAAGGCTACCCGCCCAATCAATTGGTCCGTCACCGCCACTTCCCCAGCCACCCCCTCCCGGCGTCTCAACGACTAGCCGATCTCCCTTGCCCATGTACACCGTCGCCTTGCCCCCGATATTCACATACCGTGGCCCATCGTCCCCATCAACACCCAGGTCACCGTCTTTCTCGCGCCGCTGCTTGATCCACGTGTTCCGTCCCATCTCACCGTCTTCTCCGCCTGCCATTCCGTACGGGGCTCGAGCCCGTCGCTACAAATTATCAGAGGCATGTCTTGCGCAAAACATACCACTCGCCTCGCTCAGGATCGACACCTGCAGTGAGTGGGTCACTTCAATGTCCCGCACGACCCCGTCTCCACCATGCCATGTCCCATTTCCACCGGACCCCGCACGCAGTCCAAATCGGTGGAGCAAAACAGGGTAGCGACGTTCGAGGATTTCAACGTCTCCGATGCGCGTGTTTGTGATGTGCGTATGTACCCCTGACGTTCCGTGCCAGCCTGGACCAGCCCCCGATCCGCCCGCGATCGTCTTCACGTCGATCAGTCCTTGTCTATTTTAGTCACGCTACACTTGCCTCGTAATATCCCCATCCCTTGACCGCAACCCCGTCGCTGTTCTTCCCTCCAGTTCCAAACGTAAGGTTGCTACAAAATCAGCGCCAGTGTCTCAACCAGTTTTGACACTCACTTGGTACATCCCTGGCTGGCAGCACACGCACGGAAAGCTTTTAGTACGACGTCGACGATTCGCTGAGACGTAAGCACATTTCCTCCGCACACCGCAGCAGTCCGAGACGGCGATAGTAACGATTTCTTTGGGATCCGCACTGGCGGTCTTGGTCAGCAAGTGCGCAGTTTGTAGAGTGGATGTAATACTGCACCGTCCAGTGGCACCAAGCAGCCTGCATTGAGTGGAATATCCACGTCCAACATTGCACGCATACAATAAATCACAGCAGAATGCACAACTGAAATCGGTGCATTCAGGTTGCCCCGAACCTCACAGCCAGTCCCTTCAAAATCGAGAATCGCGGACCGCGTTTCTTCGTTGATCTCCACCCTGAGCTGAATCTGGGCAATATCATCAGAGTCTGTAAGGATCGAAAACGAGTACTCACAGTTGTCCCGTCATCGAGGTAGTCGACCGACGTCAACACGTTCGATCCCGCCCGTTTCGCAACCTCCACCAACAAATCTCTCACCGAATTCTCGGCGTTTGCCCGAATATAATACATGTATTCTTGCACCGTCCTCAGCCCATACTCGTCCACCACTATAAAACACGTCAGTAACCATCACCAACAAACGCACATCGATCTTACTCGCGCGTAGCAACTGTACCCCCTTGTAATTCGCTGCGATTTGCTACCCATGCCAGAGTCAGCCATCCAACATGAGAAATGTGTCACCTACCGCCTTCAAATCACTCTCCACATCCCGAATATTTCGACACCCAGAGCTCCCAGGATACCGTGCCGGACGCTCGACCATGTGCTCGTACAGCCCCTCCTGATCAAACACACTCCCATCTACGATCTTGAAACTGACAATCTCTGCGCCCTCTTCAAAGATGTTGACGGACGTGGGGGGCATCGATCCGGGGAGGATCCCGCCAATATCGGCGTGATGTCCGCGCGAGGCGGTAAAGAAGATGATCTCGTCGGTGTGTGTGTCAAAGACAGGTGTAATGAGTGTGATATCGGGGAGGTGTCTGTCCTGGCAGTTAGAGACAATCATGGAAACACGGAGGAAGCACATACGATCCGCCAGCATGAGGCGAGTTGGTCATCAGAACGTCACCGTCCTTGAGTGTCTTCCCATGGAGCTTCATCTGGTACTTGACGGCACTGATCGAGACACCACATAGTAAGAACCATGTCACATCGAATCGAGAAGAACACCTACAAGCTCATCGACCCAAGATGAATAGGTATAAACGGGGCATTGGCGACAAGGTCCCCATCCGGCGCGAAAAGTGCACACGAGAAATCCAGCCTCTCCTTGATGTTGGTGCTGATGGACGTCTGCCGTAGCGACCTTCCCATCGCTTCTGCAACACTCATGAACCGATTTGCAAACAGCGTTAGAAGAATTGGATCGGGTCCGCTCTGGCTCGCCATGTCTGAATGATTGTATATCGGTGGTATCAAGCCGTGGGCGTGGACGTGCGATTGGTCAATCCAATTTGCTGCAGGTCACGCGCTCCTGTGATTCACGAACGGATACCTTCCCGATGAGGGGCCGCACAGCATGTAAAAATTCCGAGATAAGTCCCGACTTGTCAACGTCCCCTGTTGCCAATCTAGTACTCCTCAGCATCCTGCTCCAGCCATCATCCAACTCGTTCCGACCTGATTTGCAGTTCCTTCGGCACATTCCTAGGATCCCTGTCACTCTCTCGTACTCCAAATGCATCCGCTTCGTGTCCCGGTGTACTCGACTCAATTCGAGCATGTCCCTGTAAGCACCATGTCTGCGTCTGCTGCGTATGTTTGTAGACTCTTGCCCTTTTCTAGGTCGCTTCCTACCGTCCTGAGTACCGTTATGCCGCTGTTGCGTCCCCTTCGGCCCAGGTGACCCAAGTCTCCCCCTTGAGCCCGATCCGTCTCGCCGCTACCTGGTGACTTGGGGCTTGGTCTAGGTGCGTTGTAGTCATCTGTTCTGCACGCTATTTTGCAGCTCGTATATTCTATTTGCTCCCCCTCTGGCTCGCTACAACGGTTGGTGGGCCCGTCTGGTGATTCGGGTAGCTCGAGGTATACTTTAGGTAAATCGTCGTCTGGGTGTGCTGACCGTCTTCATCGTCAGCGGTGGTCGATCGCCATCTCGACCCCTGGTTCAACTTTCCTCGGTACGTATCACCTTTCTCCCCCACAAGATTTGCGTCTCGCACTTTCCATCACCTTCTTCAATACCTCATGCGTTCGCGTACCTACTCGCGATACTTCCGTCTTGTGCCGTCTCATGTTCTGTCTTGTTGCCTGACCTGATGTTTACATCCATGGGTGGACATCCTTGGTCCCGCACTTCGTCGGCGTGCATGGGTTCTGCTCGACTTTCTCCGTGCCGCTGCTTAGTTCCAGCTACCGGCTTGTCATGCTGCAACGGCCCGCCCTCTGATATGCGCATGTTGCGTCGGGCCTTGCTACGTCTCATAGTCAACCGCCTGAATCCATAAGTCCTAGAACTCCTCCACATGATACACTATTATACATAATTACAGCCGTCTCGCACTGAATAATAACCATTGCCGTGTAAACAACTACTTGTTCAGCTCCTCAGACAGTTTCTCGAGTTCCTCCCGGCTCTATTCGGACGGCCATAGATTAGTCAAATCTTAAATGACTAGATATTTCTTACCAGCGGCGCATCCAGCTTGCTCAGCACCTCCTGACTGGGGATGTGAGGACCCTTGGCGTGATGTGCCGCGACTGCGGGGTTGCTCCTGAATCTGGCTCCTGGGTCAGATAGGTCGGCGGGGTTATTCGATTTCTGGAGATAAAGGTGAAGAGGGGACAGTCTCAAACGATGTGATAACTCACTGCCGGGTGGGGCAAAATATTGAATTGCTGTTCCTTGTGAGAAGCGCCCTGTGCTGGGTTTGATGTTTCTGGCATGGTGGAACGGAGGAAAGGAGGAGATCGGACCTGGGGCTTTAAATACTTGTCACAAGCCCCTTGTCATCCTGTGCCAGCGCGCCTTCAAATGACGTCACTCGTCTACTGCGATCATTCATGCCCAGAGATTGATTTGATAAGAAAAGAGCAATTACTAGTCAAATAACACTCATGCTGCGACTAATGGTAGGAACGGTTTGGATACGCAGAAAAAATAGCCGACATGGGCAAGTAAAAGGATCCTGAGGCGTTCACTTTGACAGCATCATCTGTTTCGAGAAGCTAAGCAATACAATCAGGCATAAACTGGGCATCAGGTACTCCTCACCTTGACGAACTCTAGAAGATAGATGTTAGGCGGGGTAAGCAAGCAAATAAAGTACTGACCATCGTAATTGATCTGGCCATCGCCATCTACATCCGCCTCGCGAATCATTTCATCCACCTCGGTTTCGGTCAACTTCTCACCTGCAAACCCCATTGAGCATGCCACCGGTCCCCGGCTCAATTTCTGAAACGTCCTTACCCAAGTTCGTCATCACGTGCCGCAATTCAGCTGCACTAATGAAACCGTTGCCATCTTTGTCAAATACTTTGAAGGCCTCTCTGATTTCTTCTTCGCTGTCCGTATCGCGCATTTTGCGCGCCATCATGGTCAAGAACTCGGGAAAATCGATCGTGCCGTTCCCGTCCGCATCAACTTCATTGATCATATCCTGAAGTTCGGCTTCTGTGGGGTTCTGTCCCAAAGAGCGCATCACCGTGCCGAGTTCCCTGGTAGTGATTGTGCCATCACCGTCTATGATGGACAGGTCTTATCAGCGTCACGAATGGCGGGTGCGAGCACGATATGACCTTTGTCGAATAGAGAGAAGGCTTCCTTGAACTCTGTACAGCTCGTGAGCGTCAAGTATATCGACACGCCATACAGAAACACTTGCCGGATATTTGCTCTTTCGAGAACGGGTCAATCAGCTGGTTCATATGCTACGTCGTGATGAAACCCACCTTCAGACTGGCCGAGACCAACGGATGAGCACACAGCAACTACTTACGGGCGAAATAAACGCACCAGTTGGTCTGCCATTTTCTACAAGGACGACAAAGAGGTGGGTGTTGAGGATGCCGATAGGGAGTAGGGCAAGGAGTCTTGTAAGCTGAGCCATTTCATCTCGGCAATCGCCACGGCTACTAGATCAGGTGACCCCCATCAGCCCCCAACCCAGGGCAACCGAATGGTGCCACAAGAAGCATCATCCTGCACACACGGGGTAAAAACAAGGCTTGCATTATAGGCTGTATAACATCCGTAGACTGATATCTAGTCCCACTCGTCATCCTCGTCGTCCTCGTCATCACTGTCACCAAGCTTCTTGTTTCGTTGCATCAAGGCCGCGGCAAGGGCGGCCGTCAAATCCCCACCTCCACCAGAGCCGTTGCTATGATTAGAGTCCTCGGTGGCAGGTGCAGGCGGTGGTGGCGAGTTCGATGACGGAGCGGGTGTCTTACGTAGATTCGCTACACTCTGTCCACGGATTGATGCCAACAGATCGCCACGTCCGGGCTGTGCAGGAGGCATAGATGCAACCACACTAGGCCCAGGCGGTGGTGGTGGCGGTGGAGGAGTATCATCCTGGACGGGAGGCTCAGGTGGGGATCCACCAGACCTAGAT
>JBBPTX010000471.1:0-23887 GCA_038094595.1 Pulveroboletus aff. annulatus
GGATGGATTTGCATAGAAGATGGCAGACAAAGGATTACTGCATTATCCCCAACTAGTGTGATGATGTCATATGGCCCTATCCATCATTCGGTTAACTTGCGACTTGCACACGGCAACCTTAAGTTATCTGTGGAAAGCCACACTTTATCTCCAACATTATAGGGAGGAGTCTCCTTTCTATGTTTGTCAGCTTATGCCTTTATGCACTGCTGAGCTTGTTCTAGATTTAATTTAGTCTGCTCCGTCACATCATGTAGGGTGGATAGGAATTCATCGGCAGCTGGTGCCTTGGAAGATGAGGCAATGGGTTCTATTCCCATGCGCGGAGTATAGGAATGAGTAACTTCGAATGGAGACTTCTTTGTGGAGGCTTGCCTCTTAGAGTTATAACTAAATTGTGCAATGGGTAACCATTGTGCCCATTCAGCTTGGCGCTCTGCACAAAATATTCTTAGATATTGTTGCATGTCCCTGATCATTCTTTCTGTTTGACCATCTGTTTGTGGGTGATGTGCAGTAGATAAACGTTGCTTTATATTAAGCTTCTTGCATAGCTCTGCCATGACCTGTGAAGCAAACTGTGGTCCTCGATCGGACACTATAGATAAAGGAATTCTGTGATGCTTGAAGATGTGATGGAGGTAGAGACTTGCTGTCTCGATGGCGGACATCGTCTTGTGACAAGGGATAAGCACCACTTTTTTCGAGAAACGATCTACAGCTACGAGAATGCTGTCTGATCCCTGACTTTCTGGCAGATCGGTGACAAAATCAACAGATATGTCTTGCCAGGGTCCACTAGAGACTTCTAAAGGTTGCAATAAACCAGAGCTAGGCTGGTTAGAAGGTTTCATTCGTGTGCATCGATCACAACGAGATACATAATCTTTGATTTGAGTTGTGACACCTGGCCACCAATAATGATGTAAGAATAATTCAATAGTCTTTTCACTTCCAGGATGACTGGCCATAGGTGAGTCATGACATAATTTAAGGGTCTTGATTCATAAATCTTCGTTATCTCCATTTTTGGCCAGAACGTATAACCAGTTTCCTTCTTGGTAGAGAAGCTCATTGGCTTCTTCACATATCCTGTGTTCTTTACATAGTTTCTGTACTTCTGTCTCCATTAAGAGACATGTTTGATTAAATATGTCTTGATGTAGCTGTGCCCCTTCATCGTAGATTGTGACTTTGGATGATGTTGTCCTTATCCACTCTGGAGATATCATAGTTATTCCTTTATTATTGTTTTCCATTCCTTGTGCGTGATCTTCTCTTCTGGAGAGAGCATCTGCCTTTGCATTAGACGATCCTGGTTTATATACAAAGGTATAATTAAATCTGGATAAGTGTTGCGCCCATCTAGCTTGTCTTCTAAATAGATCTTGCGCTTTCATAAAGTATTGAAGATTTGTGTGATTGTTCCATACTTCAAATGGATGTTCTGTTCCTTCTAAATAATGATGCCATTGTTCTAATGCCCTGATGATGCTCAACATCTCCTTGTCAGCGATAGAATAGTTTCTCTCTTCTGGTGACATAGAGTGTGAACTAAACGCCACTGGATGCCACTTGTTTTCTTTTAATATGGATAATACTACCCCTGTTGCGTAATCGGAAGTGTCTGTTTCTAAATGGAATTGACAATTGATGTCTGGATAGGCAAGGATAGGAGCCATAGTGAATCGTTCTTTTAATTTATCAAAAGCATTCTGTTGTGGAGAATCCCATTTCCAAGAGATATCTTTCTTTAGGAGGTCGTTCAAAGGTCTGGCGACTTGCGCATATCCTTCTATGAAGCGACAATAGTAATTGGCAAGACCAAGAAAGCTTTGCACCCCTTTTACATTGGTAGGTGCTGGCCAATCTAAGATGGCATCCACCTTCTTTCGATCCATCTTGATCCCATCTTGTCCTACGACCATCCCCAAATAATTGACTTCTTTCTTGAAGAAATGACACTTCTCTGGCTTGGCGAAGAGATCATTTTCTTCTAAATGTTTTAGCTGTTACAGCTATATATTTTTCATCCCTTACCCTTGCGCATATGGACGCCTCCTTTATCTTATCAAGGAAAAACCCAACCTAGACACTGTGCTAGACACAGGGGATCTACGGGCCCTTCTAGATCAATGGGCTTCATCTTCAGCTCTTCACCTTCGCCCCACTGATCAACAACATGTATTTAATACATCGTAATCATCACAGACCTTACATCAGTCACCCCATCACTGTGATGTGATCCCTTATCTTTAATTACCATTGACATCTTCCATTCCACCCACCCGCAGCAGATCAACGGCTGGTAACCTCATGTATATATTAATCTCCGCTACAGGCTGACTCCTCATGTCAATCATGTTGGGCCTAGGGGATGGACTTATGTAGATACATATCTAGATTGGTACACAACATGTATCTACACATAGAATAGTATATAAAAGCAAGAGTGGACGGAGCTCAGTCTCCAGTCTAGTTCTCTTGTTCCCTGCCTACAAAGTTCTCCTCATAAAATAGCCATTCCACTCGACGTTTAGAGATAGTGATTGCCCTGTAAGATTGTAGTTGCAACAAGTACAGCTGAGAGTACAGCAAAGAAAGTCATACAAGTACTAGTCACCCCTTTTCACAATCACAATGTCTTTCATTCCCATCTCAGCCACTGATCTCCATACTACCTTTGCCAACACAAGTGCCAATCACCTAGAAGCAATCGCACAATTCACACAAACACAAGACAATAGATATGACCATCTTAGCAGCGAAATAGCACAACTAAAAAATGCAGTAGCGCAAATTGAACAAATGATCCAAGCTCTAGCCAGACAACCAAGACGACCTACGAGACAACCAACCTCAAGCGGATCCAGGGCCACACAAACAAAATCTACTATCAACACATCATGAAAGGTAGAAGTCTTCACAGATCCGGGAGACTTCGACGGATCATTTGCCAAGTTCAATGAATGGTGGGCAAAGATCCAGGCATGGATCCAAATCAATCAACATGCCATTACCCCTCACAGCGGAGACGCAATATTGGCCGTCTTATCACGATTAAAAGGACCAAGGGCAGGACCCTTTGCACAACTAAGACTACAAAGGCTCTACATGAACCAAGGGTATAGTTGGATGGATCTCGAAGGAGAATTAAGAGATCTATTCAGAGGTAGCAACATCAAGGACAGAGCCACAAAAAAGATAAACGATATGAAACAAGGAAACACTCAACTGATTGACGACTTCCTTGTCAAATGGTATGCAGAGTATGAAAAAGCAGAACTAGGAGACCTGCATGGAGTATATCTCCTAGAACAAAACGTTAAGAGGTATATCATGGACTACATTTGGAAAAATGGGCTAAGAAAAACAACGGTTCATGAAACAATGGAAACGTTAAGAAGCGTAGAACATCGCCTTGAAAGTTTGGACCTCATTAGAGGACGAACACAATTCAGGTTTGGATCTAAGCCTAAAGATCCAAACGCAATGGATATCAGCACAGCCCAAAAGGGAGCAAAGTCTTGTTACAACTGTGGAGAGACAGGACACTTCGCAAAACAATGTAAAAAGCCTTCAACAAAATGCGATCTGTGTAGATGGTCCAATGGCCACAAGAAGGATTGTTGAAGAAGGCAGGTATGAAACATGTCTTCGGATGACGTTAAAAGCACAGAACACATTTACACACCCAGCACACAAGCCAAAAAAGGAAAAGGGCATGACCCCACAGCAGCAATAAGGGGCATGTCATTCAAGGAAGCAAGGGTGTTCTTCAGGGACGTCAAAGATGCCGAAAATAAGAAGTCAGCAAAAGGCAGAGCCTAGATTCAGGAACTGGGTCTAATCTAGGCAAAGGTAAGCGTAAGCAGGTACACTTTCCAACGGACAATCGTTTCTCTAGTTTACATGTCTACGATATGGAAGCAGCGCCTTCCACTATTATATCTTCTTCTTTGCCGATAGAGGAGTCCTCTCAGAGGCTTGGTCGTGGCGTCACACCGGTGGTTAATTCCTCTTCAAAGAAAGCTAACCCTTCGATCTCACCTGTAGATCAAATCCCAGACAAAGGAATCTTTTGTAGATCACTCAAAATGGATAACGAACTAAAAATGAAGATAAAGGTAAAACCCAAAAACACTGATCAAGGTTTCATTTCAGTATCAGCACTCTTGGACTCTGGTGCAAATTGCGTCTTTGTAGATAATGTATTTGCAATGCAACATGCACTCCCACTTAGACAACTCGCACAACCTCTTACTGTTACAGCTATATATTTTTCATCTTTACTTTGCGCATACGGACGCTCCCTTTATCTTATCAAGGGAAAACCCGACTGCAGACACTGTGCTAGACACAGGGGATCTAACGGGCCCTTCTAGATCAGTGGGCTTCACATTCAACTCTTCACACTTCGTCCCACTGATCACAGCACATATTTAATACCTCGTGATCATCACAGACCTCACATCAGTCACCCCATCACTGTGATGTGATCCCTTATCTTTAATTACCGTTGACACCTTCCATTCTACCACCCGCAGCAGATCAACGGCTGGATACCTCATGTATATATTAATCTCCGTTACAGGCCGACTCCTCATGTCGATCATATTGGGCCTAGAGTATGTACTAATGTAGATACGTATCTAGATCGATACACAACATGTATCTACACGTAGAATAATATATAAAGCGAGACTGGACGGAGCTCAGTCTCCAGTCTAGTTCTCTTGTCCACTGCCTACAAAGCATCTCCCATAAGATAGTCTCTCCACTCGACGTTTAGATAGTGATTGCCTGCAAAGAATTGTAGTCGCAACACTTGCATCATAGTGTATAAATACATGGAACACTTGAGGATACTCCTCTAAGTTGTTCCACTTTGTTATTTCCTACTCTTGCCCAAAAGGATCCAGCCTCTTTTGTGAATATAGAGTCACAGCAAGCTGCCTCTTCTATCCTCTTGATATCAGAGCAACTTGAGAGTCCCCTCTTATGCTTCTCATCTCATCTATCTGTTACCCTTGACTGATCAGATAATCTATCTTGCTCCTTATACAGATAGGTTAGACATTCAGCAACCTCACTATTACAAGTATAGAGAGTAGTAGCTTCAGGAAGCATCTTTTCTTGTTGATGCATTTTTATCTCTCTTCCAGAGTAAGCTTCTTTGGAATTTGGACAGTATCAATGTCCATGGTGTTTGGGTCTTTGGCAGAGCTAGATGTTGTGAACTGGTGATATGTGATGCAGGAGGGGGTTTTGTGATGAGTGGTGATCTTGTGAGCTTAATCCATGTGGATTTGGAAGGTAATGGCTTTCTTAAGCCAGGTGTCAATAGTGGTGGGAATTGTTTCCATGGTGAGGATATGGCGCATAAGGGGTTCTGGAATAGCAGCCAAGTAGTAGTCAATTAACACATTGTTATCAGAGATGCCAGTGATGGTGTTACGATTCATCGTGCTGGGCACGTCTTTTCCCTTTTTCTTTGTCTTTACTCTGCGCGTACGCTCACTCTTCCGCTCTTCTCACGGTTGCCCGCGCCAACCCTTTACCCTTGTCCCTCGGCTCTCCAAGGTCCCCGTTACACGTACATCATCCCACCTACGTGTCTTGTGCACTTATCTCCCTCGTGCTGCCTTATCGCACACGTGTTCACCCTTCTTACGCCGCATGCACCGGCACGTTTACGTTTCACTCTCACGCGTGGTTCTTACGCCTTCCATGGCCTTCCTTCACATTCTATTGCCGCTTCCCACACCGGCCCTTAACCCATGCCCTTGACCCTGTGACGTTACGGTCACACCGTCACTCTTCACTATATATACCAGTCGATCTGGCCTTACGCCTTTCCCTTAACTTTGAGCTCCCTGTAGACTTCCGCCTACTTGTAGTGATTCCCTCGTGAATACACCTCATCGTTATTCCCCTTCACACCTCTACGAGTCTCGTTCGACTCTTGAGTGAACCTCGACGCTCGGGACACCTCTCCCTTGCATACCTTCGACCTCCCCCTTCGGTTACAGACCGACCACCGCCGTTGGTATCCCCGACGGTTGACACTCTTGACCCGCTCAGGCAGATATAACAGGGCTGCGTGCGACCCTACCCGGGCCACACGTAACAGATGGCATATGTTACGCGTGGCCCTTGGGTATAGCCGCGCGTAGACCTACGAAGCCTAGGGTCGAGGGGACTAAGGGATGCGGTTGAGAATATCCGCACACGAGTTGGCCGTGGGGTTGCCGATCGAGGTCTACCCTACGTTGGTTAGAGTAGTCGAGGGATGACCTATGCTACACAAGCGATAAGGTCTAAGATTCAGGGGTAGGACACACAGACGCTTAGAGCGTTGAAGTGTGAAGCGTTCACTCAGATGTAGAACGAGGACACGAGGATAGATTACTAGAGCTAACTAGGCGTGAGCCGTAGGTAGAACTAGGTTAAAGAAAAGACATGAGACGTCTTGTTAAAGGGTTTAAATAGTGAAGAGAAAAGTGTGACAGTAACGCGTTACGTGGTTAAGGGCTGGCGTGGGAAACGGCGTGAGAAGAGCTGAAGCCAATAGCAAAACCACGCATGAGAAAGAGACATAAGGGCCGGCGCATACGGCGTGAGAAGAACGGAAGGTAAACGGGTACCTGCGCGGTGAGGGATAAGCACGCTTACGAAGAGTATGGAGCGTCGTGGAATGACATGGAATGTGGCGAGTGTTAAGTGTGAGAAAGGAAATGAATGTCAGTTCGTAATGCGAAGTAAAGAAAAAGAGTGGACCCTGCAGCGAATCGTAACATTACCCCCTTAGTAAAGCCGAAGCTACGGCGAGGACTCCTTACAATTCCCGAAAGGTGGGTCTGGGGGAACAGGTGACGTTTGCATACCCTACGTCGTCCAACTCGTCTTGGTCTTCCATGGAGAATCCTTCGAGGGGAGAAGAGAGGACGGGGTGGTAGGATTGCTGGGAGGAAGATGAGGAGTGTCGTGACGAACGACGAGAGTTGCTGGTTCGCTGGACGATTTGTCCACTTCAGAATGCGGCTTGGGGTCGGCGAGGACGAGAGGAGGGAGAGGCACGGGGAGTAGAAGTGATGGTGGAAGAAAGACGGGAGGCGAGAGAACGGGTTGGGCCAGGGCCGGGGCAGCGTGCGAAAGAGTGTCCGGGGGCGCGATGGGTACAGCCTCTACAGGTGTATTGTTGGCAAGACAGTTGGGTGTGCCTGAGACAGTGACAGGTGAAGCAACGCTGGTTGAATCGGGGGTGGCCTATGTAAATGCGGGCTCTGCTGTTGCGACCGGTCCACCAGTCGTTCAGGGTTTGTCTATGGATAGGTGACCCGTCCCTTAGTACGACGTCGCCAAGTCCTCGACCAGCAGCGGCTAGGTCTCGAAAGTGGTTATCGACGTCAAGGAGGAAGGTGTCGTACCCGGATTGAAACCCGTGAGAGTAAAGGGAGTGACGCACGTGGTAAATGTAGTCCATCATGGTCCTGCCAAGCGTGGTGTGGGGGAATACGGGTCCTGACCTAGAGATAAAGGAGGCGATGCGGTTAAGCTGCATAGCGGTGTCGAACTAAGTGTAGAGAGGAGAACCCTCTGCGGCGTAAACGCTAATAGGTACACGAAGACGATCATCAGATAAAAACATATGGAAGTGAACATATTCCTCATTGGTGAATTGTTCTTCCCTGAGGCGATTGGTGTGGCAGTGATCAGAGACGTCAAGGGGGACCTGGGTGTCCCAACCTGAGTGGACCTCCAAGGAGTCGGAACTGGGTATGCGAACGAGAGCAGGACGATGAACACCTAGGAAGGAGGGGGGTCCAGGAGAAGGTTCCCTATGGGGCGGAGGGGTAAACGTTGGCAAGGTCTGGATCCAGCCAGAGACAGGGGAAACATGGGAGGAGGGAACACCACCAACAAGAGTGGCGAAGTTGACAGGTTGTGGGGCGGAGGGGAGAGTAGGAGAGACCCTCTCGGGGTTGGCAGTGGGAAGACAGACGGTGTTCGGGTTGGTGGAGGCGGGTGCGGCGGGGGCATCGATGGTGGAAAACTCAATGGCCATTACAAGGAGGTGGAGCGGATTGATTTGTGGCGTGGTGGGTGTATGGGTGAGGGAGAGAAAGCGATGGGATGTCGTTTTTTATAGTCGGTGAGAATCTCCGACGAATGTTTTAAGTTCCGCTCGGGTTCCCAGGAGTCTTCTTCGGCGGAGTATCCTTTCCATCGGACGAGGAATTGGCGGGATGACGGCATTCCGCGGTGTCGTAAGATGGCTTCTATTTCGTATTCCTCTTGTCCCTCGATAAGATCCGGAGGTGGCGTAGGGAAGTTCGGGCCGTGTACGGTATTTTCGCGATAGGGTGATAAGAGAGAAGCGTGGAACGTGTTGTGGATTTTCCACGTTCATGGGAGTTGCAGGCGATAGGTGACGGTGGATAGAACGTCTGTGATGGTAAAGGGTCCTTCGTGTTTTGTGGCGAATTTTGGATCTTGCACTGATCTTTTCAGATTTCATGCTTCTAGCCAAACTTTATCTCCTTTGGCAAAGGGTTTGAACGTGGAACGGGTTCGGGCTGCCATGGTTTGTCGAGCGAGTTCATGGGCAGCGAGGGCTTCTTCCCTCATGGCGGAGAGGTTCTTGAGGCGTTCCTCAACGGCGGGTAACTTGGTTTTGGCGATGATCATGGGGAGAGGACGGGGTTCGTAGCCCATCATGAGAAGGAACAGGGACTTGCCGGTAACGGAGTGAGGTCAGTGGTTGTGAGTGAATTCGGCGTGGGAAATATGATCGGACCACGTGGAGGGGAGATTTCTGCAGTAGATACGGAGGTACGTTTCGATCTCCTGGTTGACTCTTTCGGTTTCCCCATCAGTTTGGGGGTGGTATGCTGTGGAGAGGGAGAGGTTGTAGTTGAGGAGATGTCCGAGTTCTTTGGCGAAGGAAGAGGCAAACTGAGGGCCTCTGTCGGAGATAATTTTGTCGTAGAGGCCAAACCATTTGTAGACTTTATGAAAGAAGAGATACGCGATTCCTTCGGCTGAAACAGTTTTCTTGGTAGGGCAAAGAATTACCCCCTTAGTAAGGCTGTGGTCCACCACGACCAAAAGACTGTCGAACCCCCCGGAGAGCGGGAGATCGGTGATGAGATCGCAAGAGACCTGCTGGAAGGGGCGGGAGCAGGAAGAGGGGATGGGGAGGAGAGGTGGAGACGAAGGGTGCGTGTTGACCTTGGCACGTTGGCAAACAGCGCAGCCTTCCACATAGGAACGAACGAAAGTGGCAAGGCCGGGCCACCAGAAGTCGGCGGCTACGAGTTGATGAGTCTTGAGAAACCCAGGATGGCCGGTGGATTCATGGTCATGACAGCAGGCGATGATGGAGCGGTGAAGGGGTTGGTCGTTGGGGACGTAGACACGATCTTGGTAAAGAAGGACTCCATCACAGTATTGCCAATCCGAAAGGCGGGATCAGGCGGCGGGAGGAAGGCGACCTTTAAGTTCCTGAAGTTTATGGAGGACAAGGTCGTCGGAGGCAGAGGCGGAGGAGATGACGGAGGAGAGGGTAGAGTTGATAAGCCGGACGAAGAGAGAATCAGGGAGGAGAGTGACCCCGGTGTTGTCGTTGTCGAGATGGGGTAGGAGGTCTGGTCGGCGGAAGAGGGCATCAGGGCCGGCAAGGTGGGAACCCGGAACATGGGTGATACGGTAGTCGAAATCCACGAGGTCAAGCATCCAGCGTGCCTGTCGCCGGATGAGGTCTTGAGGGCGGCGGAAGTATGTAAGGTTTTTATGGTTGGTGAAGACCGTAATGGGGAAGGGGGAGCCGTGGAGGTAGTGGCGCCAGGCTTTGAATCCACGAAGGACGGCGAGGAGCTCTCGATCGTGGATGTCGTAATTTCGTTCTGCGGGAGCGAACATCTGGGAGAGATAGGAACACGGATGCCAGTTGCCGTTTGAGTCGGTTTGGAGAAGGATGCCTCCAGAGGCGTATTTGAAGGCGTTGGTAGCAATGGCGAAGGGGCGGGTGACGTCAGGCATGAAGAGAACTGGTTTTTGTAGGAAAAGTGTTTTCAGCTGGTCGAAGGCTGCTTGGCGAGACTGAGACCAATCCCAAGGTTGGGATTTCTTCGTTAGATCGATGAGGGGTTGGGCGATGTCAGAGTACCCCGGGATGAATCTGCGATAGAAGTTGGCGAAGCCAAGGAACGAGCGAACGTCCTTGACTTTCTTCGGGGTAGGCCATTTAGCGATGCCGTCAAGTTTGATGGGATCCATGGCGAGCTGTCCTTCTTTGACGATGAGTCCTAGGTATTCTACTTCCGGAACGGCGAAGTTGCATTTCTCCAGTTTGAAGTGTAGATCAAGTTCTGTCATTCGTTGGAGGACACGGCGAGTGTGTTTGGTGTGAGTGGAATCATCGGGGGAGAAAATAAGAAGGTCATCCATATAAATGACGAGCCACCCTTCTGCGATCATATCGCGGAAGGAGTCGTTCATAAAGCGTTGAAACGTGGCAGGGGAATTAGTCATGCCGAAGAACATAACTAGGGGTTCGAAGAGTCCCTTGTGGGTAAGGAAGGCTCCCTTCCATTGATGCCCATCTTTGATCCTGACGTTGTTGTAACCCCAATGGACGTCAAACTTAGTGAATACATGGGCTCCTTTGAGCTTGTCGAGGAGGTCGGTGATGAGTGGGAGTGGGTAGGCATCGTGGATTGTATGTTCATTAAGGTAATGGTAGTCTTGGCAGGGGCGGAGCTTTCCGTCCTTTTTTTTGACGAAAAAGAACGGAGAGGCTTGGGGGGAAGTGGAAGGGCGGATTTTTCCTGCTGCGAGGTTTTCTTTGAGGAAGTCTTCCGTGGATTTCTTTTCGTCTGGGGTCAATGGATAGAGTTTTCCTATCTTGGGGACGAAGGAGTCCTTGACGTTGATTTCATGGTCGTAGGGTCTAGACGGGGGAAGAGCATCTGCGGACTCCTTGGCAAAGACTGAAGCGAAATCCTTGTAGGTGTCAGGGAGGGTGATCTTTGGTTTGGCTTTTTCTGCTGTGGTGGCGAGTTCCGTGGTGGTGGTTATTTTTGCTACGAGCTCCGGGTGGGTCTGGTGAAACCGAGATCCAGAACGAGTGATTCGTTGGCAGGCGTAGTGATGGAGAGCAGATTTAACGTAATGTTCTCCGTCAGGGAGGTCCAGGAAAATAGAGAGCGTGTGGTTTGGAACCGTTTCCACCAGGGTATGTCGTGGGGGTGGAGCTAGGGGTTTCCTAGGTAATTGGTCGTTGTGGCGTTGGGTATCTTGGGCGAAGGAGTGATAAAGTACCGAGGATTCATTGAGACTTTCTTTGATGGAAAGTGTTTGGGCTGCCCAGTCAATGATGGGGTTGGCGGTATGGAGCCAGGGCGATCTGAGGATAACGTTTTCGTTTCCACAGTGCATGACGTGGAATCGAACTTGCTGGGCTACACCTTCTAGATTAATGAAAAGGGAGGAAGTGAAGCATATTGCCCCTTTAGCGTTCGTGGTTTGGTCGACGTTTCGTACAGCGATGGGCATGGGTAGTTTGGTTAAAGGGAGTCGATGTTTTCGAGCGAAACTCCAGTCGAGGCAGTTGATATCTGCTCCGCTATCAACGAGGGCGTGGGTGTCGACGGTTTTCATTGTGTGCGAGGGATCTATGAGCTGGAGGGGAATGCACATAGATTTCTTTAACTGAGATAATAGTACAGGGGCACACGTAAACGAGGAAGGGGCTGACATCGAGGCAGTCTTCCTTTCTAAAAATCCACAACGACTCGAGCTACTGTTTCTTCATCGTCATTGGTTTCGTCGTCTTCTTCGATCTTAGCGAGCGAAGGAATGTCTTTGTCACCTTCTTCTACCTTCTGAACCGTTTTCTTCGGCTTTGGGGAGTTAGGGGAGCCGGGACATTTGGACGACATGTGTCCCTTTTGTCTGCAACAGAAACAGCGTCCTTCTCTGATGCATTTCTTTTGTTCTTCTGGGGTAAGCTTCGCAAGTCGGACGACATCTACGTCCATTGCGTTGGGATCTTTGGTGGGGGTGGGGGTGGAGTACTGGTGGTATGTGGTGCGGGTGGGGGTTTTGTGACGTGCGGCAATTTCTTTTGCTCGGTCCATATGAGTTTGAAAAGTTACAGCTTTCTTAAGCCAAGAGTTGATGGTGGTAGGGACGGTTTCCATTGCGAGGATGCGACGCATAAGGGGTTCTGGGATAGCGGCCGAGTAGTAGCCAATCAGGACGTTGTGGTCGGTGATACTGGCAATGGCGTAGTGGTTTTGAAACTGGGCGTTATATTCGGTGAGCGACAGGGAATATCCACCACCTTTCGTGGCGGTCATGTGGGTGGTGGTGAGCCAGGCGATCGCGTTCCTGGTGGTGTCATAGTGCTTGAACGCTTTAAGGAATTCATTGCGGAAGTTGTCTCAGGAGCCCATGGAGATGGACCCATCGTGGGCGATCTTTGAGGCGCGGAAGGTGTTGGCCCACGTAAGTGCGGGTCCCTTGGTCATGTATGACAGCGCAAAGGCTATTTGTTTCGGAGCAGTGTTGTAAACGTCAGAGTTGACGTTTAGGTAGAAGACGACAGAATCGAGCCATTGTTTGGCCATCTTGTAGTCGCCATCGTACTTTTCAGGGGTTCCAATGCGGAGTTCGACGGGTTTGTTGGACATAAGTGGGATCGGGGGGAAGATATGGCCGGTCTGGCGACGAGGGGTAGGGGATGGTGGCGTGGGAGGGCGAGGGATTTGCAACGAGGCCGTTAGGTGGTGAGAAAGATCGCGAGTGGCGTCTTCTTCGTCTGAGTTGAGGAGGGGTTCGTCAGGGTCGTCTTCCCAGGTGTCTGGGTTGGGGTCGTCAGGGGTGTCTGACGAGTCTGAGTGGTGGGTACGAAGGGGTTCTCGGGGGTTCCAGCGAGAATCTGTGGTTCGAGTGTGGCGTGAAATGGTGGGCATACGTGATAGTGCGCATCGAGGGAGGGCAACCTAGTTCTTTTGTTACGCGTGGCCCTTGGGTATAGCCGCGCGTAGACCTACGAAGCCTAGGGTCGAGGGGACTAAGGGATGCGGTTGAGAATATCCGCACACAAGTCGGCCGTGGGGTTGCCGAGTGAGGTCTTGTTACAGCTATATATTTTTCATCTTTACTTTGCACATATGGACGCTCTCTTTATCTTATCAAGGGAAAACCCGACCTAGACACTGTGCTAGACACAGGGGATCTACGGGCCCTTCTAGATCAATGGGCTTCACTTTCACTCCTTCACATTCGCCCCATTGATCACGGCACGTATTTAATTACATCGTGATCATCACAGACCTCGCATCAGTCACCCCATCACTGTGATGTGATCCCTTATCTTTAATTACCGTTGACATCTTCCATTCCACCCACCCGCAGCAGATCAACGGCTGGCTACCTCATGCACTTATTAATCTCCGTTACAGGCCGACTCCTCATGTCGATCATGTTGGGTCTAGGGGATGGACTTATGTAGATAGGTATCTAGATCGGTACAAAACATGTATCTACAAGAAGAGTAGTATATAAACGAGACTGGACGGAGCTTAGTCTCCAGTCTAGTTCTCTTGTTCTCTGCCTACACGATAGTCTTAAGAATACTTCCTCTCGACGTCTGTTTGATAGTGATTGTCTGCAAGAAATTGTAGTCGCAACAGGTCTACCCTATGTTGGTTAGAGTAGTCGAGGGATGACCTATGCTACACAAGCAATAAGGTCTAAGATTTAGGGGTAGGACACACAGACGCTTAGAGCGTTGAAGTGTGAAGCGTTCACTCAGGTGTAGAACGAGGACACGAGGATAGATTACTAGAGCTAACTAGGCGTGAGCCGTAGGTAGAACTAGGTTGAAGAAAAGACATGAGACGTCTTGTTAAAGGGTTTAAATAGTGAAGAGAAAAGTGTGATGGTAACGCATTATGTGGTTAAGGGCTGGCGTGGGAAACGGCGTGAGAAGAGCTGAAGCCAATAGCAAAACCACGCATGAGAAAGAGACATAAGGGCTGGTGCATACGGCGTGAGAAAAACGGAAGGTAAACGGGTACCTGCGCGGTGAGGGATAAGCACGCTTATGAAGAGTATGGAGCGTCGTGGAACGACATGGAATGTGGCAAGTGTTAAGCGTGAGAAAGGAAATGAATGTCAGTTCATAATGCGAAGTAAAGAAAAAGAGTGGACCCTGCAGCGAATCGTAACAGCATAGTTATTCGCCCACAGGGTCACCTCTTTTTCCCTACTTACTCTATTGGACTAACTCCTTCCTTTCTCACACTTAAACCTCACCCTTCCACATTGTTCTACAACATTCCATATCTCTCATAAGTGTGCTTATTCCCTCACTACACAGGTACTCATATTCTTCTGATCTTCACATGCCATATGCACCGGCCCTTGCTCTCTTTCTCTCACACGTGGATTCAACAATATTCTTTCATGTTCTACTGCTGTTTCCCATGCTGGCCCTTAAACTAACTGTGACATGTAACCATCACACTTGTACTTCACTATATAAGCCCCTCAACTGGGCATCTTCTCCACTCTTCCTTAACCTAGTTCTACCTATGGCTCCTGCCTAGCTAGTACTAGTAATCCAACTCTATTAGTCCTTGTTCTACTACTGAGTGAATGCTTCACACTTTGACACTTCATCTTTGTGTGTCCTCCTCTAGAAACCTTGACCCTACAGCCAAGCTAGGCCTAGATACCTCAGTTATCCAACCATCGTTGGGTAGATACTTGATCGACAACCCCATAGTCGAACACCTTGCATGGATATTCTCAACCATGACTCCACCTTGCACCTGCTCCTGTCCACAGCTAGGCTTAGTAGGTCTATGTGCAATCTTACCCAAGGCCATGTGTAATAGTTTGAATGTGAGGAGGAAGGTGTCATGAAATTGATCCCAAGATCCCATAGATATTGTCCTATCCGAGGTGATTTTTGAGGCATGGAAGGTGTTTGCCCAAGTAAGGGCAGGTCCTTTAGTCATGTATGAGAGCACAAAGGCAATCTGCTTAGGGGCAGTGGTATAGACCTCAGTGTTGATGTTGAGGTAGAAAAGATCAATGGATCATCAGGGTTGTCATCCCAATATCCTTGGCTGGGATCATCAAGGGTGTCAGAAAAATCTGAGTTTGAAGTTCGTGATGGTTCCCGGGGGTTCCAACACAGATCTGTGGTGTGGGTATGTTGGGATGTAATGGTGGATGTACATGATAGTGCACGTCAAAGAGGAGAACCTAGTTCTTTTGTTATGCATGGCCTTGGGTAAGGTCGTGCATAGACCTACTGAGCCTAGTGACTAGCAGGGGCAAGGGTGAAGAGGTCATGATTGAAAATATCCACACAAGGTACTTGGCCATGGGGTTGCCAGCTAAGTATCTACCCAATGGCAGTTGGATAGTCAAGGTAACCCAATACCTAGCTTGGCAATAGAGTCAAGGGTTCAAGGGAGAGACACATGGGAATAAGGAGGTGAAGTGTGAAGCATTCACTCAGTAGTAGAACGAAGACTAAGAGAGTAGATTGCTAGTGCTAACTAGGCAATAGCCATAGGTAGAACTAGGTTAAGAAAAAGAAGAGACCACCCCATTGAAGGGTTTATATAGTGAAGTAAGAGCATGACAGTTATATGTCATGATGGTTAAGGGCTGGCATGAGAAATGGTGGTAGAATATGAAAGAATATCATAGAACTCATGCATGAGAGGAAGACATTAAGGGCTGGCACATATGGCATGAGAAGATTAGAAGAAGATGAGTACCTGCATGGTGAGGGAATAAGCATGCTTATGAGAAGTATGGAACATCGTAGAACGATGTGGAAGAAAGAAGGTTAAGCATGAGAAAAGAAAGAGTTAGTCCGATAGTGTAAGTAAAGAAAAAGAGATAATCCTGCAAGTGAATTGTAACACCTCTTTCCTATGTCCTATCACCTCTGACTCCCATGAATGTGGAAGATTCACAACACGGTTCATGCTTTCTTGTTATCATCCTATCACGAAAATGACGTCCATGGTCCATGTTACGATTCACTGCAGGGTCTACTCTTTTTCTTTGCTTAGTATTACAAACTGACACTCGTCTCTTTTCTCACGCTTAACTTCACCTATTCCACGTCGTTCTATGATGTTCCATACATCTCGTAAGCGTGCTTATCTTTCACCGCGCAGGTACTCGTTTATCTTTTACTTTTCTCTCGCCACATGCGCTGGCCCTTACAACTCTTTCACATGCGTGGTTTTGCTATTGGCTTCTGCTCTTCTCATGCTGCTTCCCACGCCGGCCCTTAACTTTGTGACGCGTTACCGTTACACCTTCCCCTTCACTATATAAACCCTCCAACAGGACGTCTCACTTCTTTTCCTTAACCTAGTTCTACCTACGGCTATCGCCTAGTTAGACCTAGCAATTCTACTTTGTGTCTCTGTTCTACACCTGAGTGAACGCTTCACCGAATACACCCACCGCGTTCTCGCGTGTCTTACTTCAAACCCTTGACCCTATCGCCAGTGTGGCGTAGGTTACCTCGACTACTTTGCACAAACGCTTAGTAGACTCAGATCGGCAACCCCACGGTCAACCCCTCCTACAGATATTCTCAACCGTAGTCCTCGCCTCCTCGACTCCTAAGCATTCGTAGGTCTACGCACGACCTTACCCAAGGCCACACGTAACAAAAGAACTAGGTTTACACTCGTCGCACACTACCACGTACGCCCACCATTTCGTCCTCTCGCCACACTCGAACCACAGACTCCCGTTGGAACCCACGAGAGCCCCTTCGTACCCATCACTCAGACTCCTCGGATACTCCCGACGAACCCAACCCAAGCTTCTGGGAAGAAGATCCTGACGAACCCCTCCTTGACTCTGAGGAAGAAGACGCTACTCGTGATCTTTCCCATCACTTGACTGCCTCCCTACAAATCCCTCGTCCCCCCACACCACCATCCCCTACCCCTCATCGCCAAACTGGCCATATCTTTCCCCCAATCCCACCAATGTCCAACAAACCCGTCGAACTCCGCATCGGGACTCCCGAGAAGTACAATGGTGACTACAAGACGGCCAAACAATGGCTTGACTCTGTTGTCTTTTACCTAAACGTCAATTCCGATGTCTACAACACCACCCCAAAACAGATAGCCTTCGCGCTGTCATATATGACCAAAGGACCCGCGATGACATGGGCCAACACGTTCCGCGCCTCAAAGATCGCCCACGATGGGTCCATCTCCATGGGCTCCTGGAACAACTTCCGCAACGAATTCCTTAAGGCATTCAAACACTATGACACCACCGGGAATGCCATCGCCTGGCTCACCACTACCCGCATGACCGTCACAAAAGGAGGTGGTTACTCTCCTTCGCTTACTGAGTATAATGCTCAGTTTCAAAACCACTACGCTATTGCCGGCATCACCGATCATAATGTCTTAATCGGTTACTACTTTGCCGCCATCCCCGAACCCCTCATGCGTCGCATCCTCGCAATGGAGACCGTCCCCACCACCATTGACTCCTGGCTTAAGAAAGCCGTAATGTTCCAAACCCACATGGACCGTGCAAGAGAAATCGCAGCTCGTCACAAAACCCCCACCCGCGCCACATACCACCAGTACTCCACCCCCACCCCCACCAAAGACCCCAATGCCATGGACGTAGATGTGGTCTGACTTACGAAGCTCACCCCAGAAGAAAGGAAGTGTTGTATCAAAGAAGGACGATGCTTCCGTTGCAGACAAAAGGGGCATATGTCATCTAACTGCCCCGGAACCCCTAACACTCCGAAGCCAAAAAAGACGGTTCAAAAGGTCAAAGAAAAAGACGAAGAGCTTCCCTCGCTCGCTAAGATCGAAGAAGACGACGATGACGGTGATGAAGAAACAGTAGCTCGGGTCGTCTTGGATTTTTAGAAAGGAAGACTGTATCGACGTCAGCCCCTTCCTTGTTTACGTGTGCCCCTGTACTCTTTTCCCAATCAAAGAAATCTATGCGTATCCCCCTCCAACTCATAAACCCCTCGCACACAATGAAAACCGTCGACACCCACGCCCTCGTAGATAGCGGGGCAGATATCAATTGCCTCGACTGGGGCTTCACCCGAAAACATCGACTACCCCTGGAAAAACTCCCGAAACCTATCTCAGTACGAAATGTAGACCAAACAGTAAACGCCAAAGGGGCAATACGGTTTACCTCTTCCCTCTTCCTTAACATCGAAGGCGTCGCCCAAAAGGTGTTATTCCATGTCATGCATTGCGGAAACGAGAACGTCATCCTCGGATCTCCCTGGCTTCGCGCCACCAACCCAGACATCAATTGGACAGCTAGAACACTCTCCATCTCAGAAAAACTCGATGAATCTGCTGCCCTTTATCACTCCTTCTCCCAGGACACCAAACGACACGATGAACACTTCCCAAAGACTGCCTCCCTACCGCCCCCACGCCACACCTTGGTGGAAACCATCCCAAACCATGCTCTCTCAATCTTTCTAGACCTCCCTAACGGCAGACATTATGTGAACTCAGCTCTCCACCACTACGCCTGTCAATGAATCACGTGCTCTGGGTCTAGATATCATCAGACTCACCCAAAACTGGTAGCAAAAATAACTACTGCCACGGAACTCACAGCCGCCGCAGAAAACACTAAGCCAAAAGTAACTCTTCCCGAGGAATACAAAGATTTCACCTCCGTTTTCGCCAAAGAAACCGCAGACTCCCTTCCCCCGTCAAGGCCGTATGACCATGAAATCAACGTCAAAGATTCCTTCGTCCCCAAGATAGGGAAACTATACCCCTTAACCCCCGAAGAGAAGAAAGCTACCGAAGACTTCCTGGAAGAGAACTTTGCCGCCGGAAAAATCCGCCCCTCCACTTCCCCTCAAGCGTCCCCTTTCTTCTTTGTCAAAAAGAAGGACGGAAAACTTCTCCCTTGCCAGGACTATCGATACCTCAACGAACACACGGTCCGCGACGCCTATCCTCTCCCCCTCATCACCGATCTTCTCAACAAACTTAAAGGAGCCCATGTATTCACCAAGTTCGACGTCCGTTGGGGATATAACAACGTCTGAATCAAAGATGGACATCAGTGGAAAGGAGCCTTCCTTACCCACAAAGGACTCTTCAAACCCCTAGTCATGTTTTTCGGCATGACCAATTCCCCCACCACGTTTCAACGATTCATGAACAACTCCTTTCGCGATATGATCACTGAAGGATGGCTTGTCATCTACATGGATGACCTTCTCATTTTCTCCCCCGACAATGCCATTCACGCTGAACGCACTCGCTGCGTCCTCCAACGAATGACGGAGCTTGACCTACACCTCACGCTAGAAAAATGCAACTTTGCCATCCCAGAGGTAGAATACCTTGGACTGATCGTCAAAGAAGGACAACTCGCCATGGACCCCGTCAAGCTCGACGGAATCGCCAAATGGCCCACCCCAAAGAAAGTCAAAGACGTTCGCTCGTTCCTTGGCTTCGCCAACTTCTACCGTCGATTTATCTCAGGATACTCAGACATCACTCGCCCCCTCATCGACCTAACCAAGAAAACCCAACCATGGGACTGGTCCCCGCCTCGTCAGTTGGCCTTCGAACGACTGAAAACACTCTTCCTGCAAAAACCAGTCCTCTTCATGCCCGATGTCTCTCGCCCCTTCGCCATCGCCACCGACGCCTCCAAATACGCCTCTGGGGGAATCCTTCTACAAACGGACTCGAACAGTGATTGGCACCCCTACTCCTATCTCTCCCAAATGTTCGCTCCCGCGGAACGAAACTATGACATACACGATCGCGAACTCCTTGCCGTCCTTCGCAGGTTTAAAGCCTGGCGCCACTACCTCCATGGCTCCCCCTTCCCTGTTACAGTCTTCACCGACCATAAGAACCTTACGTACTTCCGTCGCCCTCAGGACCTCAATCGCAGATAAGCGCGCTGGATGTTGGACCTTACGGACTTCGACTATCGTATCACCCACGTCCCTGGTTCCCATCTCGCGGGACCGGATGCCCTCTCTCGCCGACCGGACCTCCTCCCTCACCTTGACAATGACAACACAGGGGTCACTCTCCTCCCCGACTCCCTCTTCGTCCGCATTATCGACTCCGCTCTCTCCTCCGTCATCTCCTCCGCCTCCGCCTCCGATGACCTTGTCCTCCATAAACTCCAGGAAATCGAGGGGCGTATCCCTCCTGCAGCCAAGTCCCGCCTTTCGGACTGGCAATACCGTGATGGAGTCCTTCTTTACCAGGATCGCGTCTACGTCCCCAATGACTAAACCCTTCGCCGCTCCATTGTCGCCTGCTGCCATGACCACAATTCCGCCGGCCATCCTGGGTTTCTTAAAACCCGTCAGCTTGTGGCCACCGACTTTTGGTGGCCTGGCCTCGCCACTTTCGTTCGCTCCTACGTGGCCGGCTGCGCCACTTGCCAACGTGCCAAGGCCAACACACACCCCTCGTCCCCACCTCTCCTCCCCATTCCCTCTTCTTGCTCCCGCCCCTTCCAACAGGTCTCCTGCGATCTCATCACCGATCTCCCGCTTTCCGGGGGGTTCGACAGTCTTTTGGTCATAGTGGACCACGGCCTTACTAAGGGGGTAATTCTTTGCCCTACTAAGAAAACTGTCTCGGCAGAAGGGATCGCTTATCTCTTCTTCCATAAAGTTTACAAACGGTTCAGACTTTACGACAAAATCATCTCTGACAGAGGTCCTCAATTCGCCTCATCCTTCGCCAAAGAACTCGGACATCTCCTCAAATACGACCTCTCCCTCTCCACAGCATACCACCCCCAAACTGATGGGGAAACCGAACGAGTCAACCAAGAGATTGAAACATATCTCCGCATCTATTGCGGAAATCTCCCTTCCTCTTGGTCAGATCATATCTCTCACGTGGAATTCACTCATAATCACCACCCTCACTCTGTCACTGGCAAGTCCCCATTCCTTCTCATGATGGGCTATGAACCCTGCGCTCTCCCCTTGATCATTGCCGAAACCAAGTTACCCGCTGTCGAAGAACGCCTCAGAAACCTGACAGCCATGCGAAACGAAGCCCTTGCCGCCCACGAACTCGCTCGACAGACCATGGCAGCTAGAACCCGCTCCACGTTCAAACCCTTTGCCAAAGGAGATAAGGTTTGGCTAGAAGCATGAAATCTGAAAAGATCTGTGCAAGATCCGAAATTCACCGCAAAACGCGAAGGACCCTTTACCATCACGGACATTTTATCCCCCGTCACCTATCGCCTCCGACTTCCACGAATGTGGAAAATTCACAACACGTTCCACGCTTCTCTCTTATCACCCTATCGCGAAAATACCGTACACGGCCCGAACTTCCCTATGCCACCTCTGGATCTTATCGAGGGACAAGAGGAATACGAAATAGAAGCCATCTTACGACACCGCGGAATGCCGTCGTCCCGCCAATTCCTTGTCCGATGGAAAGGATACTCTGCCGAAGAAGACTCCTGGGAACCCGAGCGGAACTTAAAACATTCGTCGGAGATTCTCACCGACTATAAAAGACGACACCCCACCGCTTTCTCCCTCACAACCATACGTCCACCACGCCGCAAATCAACCTGCTCCATCTCCTCGTAATGGCCATTGAGTTCTCCACCATCGATGCCCCCGCCGCAGCTGCCTCCACCAACCCGAGCACCGTCCGTCTTCCCACTACCGACCCCGAGAGGGTCTCTCCTACTCTCCCCTCTGCCCCACAACCTATCAACTTTGCCACTATTATTGGTGGTGTTCCCCCCTCCCATGTCTCCTCCGTCTCTGGCTGGATCCAGACCTCTCCGTTGTTTACCCCTCCGCCCCATCGGAAACCTTCTCCCAGACCCCCCTCCTTCTTAGGCATTCACTGCCCCGCCCTCATCCGAGCCCCTAGCTCCGACTCTCTGGAAGTTCACTCCGGATGGGATACTCAAGTTCCCCTTGACGTCTCGAACCACCGCCACACCAACTGCCTTCGAGAGGAGCGATTTACTGATGAGGAATACGTCCGCTTTCACATGTTTTTATCTGACGATCGACTTCGTGTACCTATTAGTGTTTACGCCGCTGAAGGTTCCCCCCTTTTATACCTGGTTTGACACGGCCATGCAGTTAAACCGCATCGCCTCCTTCATCTCTGGGTCAGGACCCGTATTCCCCCATACCACCCTTGGCAGGACCATGATGGACTATATCTACCACGCGCGCCACTCCCTTTACTCCCACGGGTTTCAAGCAGAGTATGATACCTTCCTCCTTGACGTAGACAACCACTTTCAAGACTTAGCCGCCGCTGGTCGAGGACTTGGCGACGTCATACTCAGGGATGGGTTGCCCATCCATAGACAAACCCTCAATGACTGGTGGACTGGACGTAACGGCAGAGATCGTATTTATATCGGACACCCCCGCTTCAACCAGCGTTGCTTTACTTGCCACTGCCTTGGCCATACTCAGCTTTCCTGCCAACAGTATACCTGTCGGGGTTGCAATCGTCGCGCCCCTGGACATTCCTTCGCATGCTGCCCAGGACCCACTCGTTCTCTTGCTTCTCGTATCTTGTCCACCGTTGCCACCCCACGCGCTTCTCCTTCCTCTCGTCCTCGCCAACCCCAAGCCGCGTTCCGGAATGGACAAATCGTCCAAAGAACCAGTACCTCCCGTTGTTCGTCTAGACACTCCTCTTCCTCGTCACAACAATCTTACCACCTTCCTCCCTCATCCCCTCCCGAGGAATTTTCTGTGGAAGACCAAGATGAGTTAGACGACGTTGGGTATGCAAATGTCACTGGTTCCCCCGGACCCGCCATTCGGGAATTGTAAGAAGTCCTCGCCATAGCTTCAGAGTTACTAAGGGGGTAATGTTACAATTCACTGCAGGGTCTACTCTTTTTCTTTGCTTAGTATTACAAACTGACACTCGTCTCTTTTCTCACGCTTAACTTCACCTATTCCATGTCGTTCTACGATGTTCCATACATCTCGTAAGCGTGCTTATCTTTCACCACGCAGGTACTCGTTTATCTTTTACTTTTCTCTCACCACATGCGCTGGCCCTTACAACTCTTTCACATGCGTGGTTTTGCTATTGGCTTCTGCTCTTCTCACGCTGCTTCCCATGCCGGCCCTTAACTTTGTGACACGTTACTGTTACACCTTCCCCTTCACTATATAAACCCTCCAACAGGGCGTCTCACTTCTTTTCCTTAACCTAGTTCTACCTACGGCTATCGCCTAGTTAGACCTAGCAATTCTACTTTGTGTCTCTGTTCTACACCTGAGTGAACGCTTCACCGAATACGCCCACCGCATCCTCGCGTGTCTTACTTCGAACCCTTGACCCTATCGCCAGTGTGGCATAGGTTACCTCGACTACTTTGCACAAACGCTTAGTAGACTCAGATCGGCAACCCCACGGTCGACCCCTCCTACGGATATTCTCAACTGTAGTCCTCGCCTCCTCGACTCCTAAGCATTCATAGGTCTACGTGCGACCTTACCCAAGACCACGCGTAACAGTCCAAACTTCCCAACACCACCCCCAGATCTTGTCAAAGGACAAGAGGAATATGAAATAGAATGAATCATAAGGCATCACAGAATGCTGTCAGCCCAACAATACCTGATCTGATGGAAAGGATATTCCACCAAAGAAGACTCCTGGGAATCCAAGCAGAACCTGAAACATTTATTGAAGCTTCTATTGAATTATAAAAAATGCAATGCTCATGCATTTTCTCTCTCATCCACTCACCCACTGTTACAGCTATATATTTTTCATCTTCTTTTGCGCATACGGACGCTCCCTTTATC
>JBBPTX010000472.1:0-23872 GCA_038094595.1 Pulveroboletus aff. annulatus
CGATCAATCGTATGGCCATAGTCTGTGAGAGTGCCGTTGAAGAGTATCTGGCTGTACCTCTGACATTTGTTTATATTACTACTTAAGTATCGCGCAACCGTAGTCGAAATATCGCGCACTGTGACGCGCGCACAGCATTTGTATATTTCGGATTTTTTTGGGGTTTACCATGCCATATCTGAAAGCTCGAGGCTCGGACATGACTGTTATTACATGGTATTGTGAACTGGACCTGAGCACATACCTCACATTGACTCAAAATGGTATGTGCATAGATGAACAGTGAGAATGAGGCGGAATCTGGAGTTTACGTGTGGCAATGAAGTGACGTAGATGATTAGGAATAGGGTGTGCATACCGTGGCTCTTTCAAGTCAGCACCTGGACTTGGAAGATCTTGTTACGTCAAAGTCGCACCTAGTGGATGCCCTAGTCATGGAGGGTGACACCAGTTTGGGACTCGGAGTAGGGCTCTGATGATGTGTTTGACGAGCGTAATCCTGAGTAATAGTGGCGGGGTTTGGAGATAGTCGAGGTTGTAGCGATTAGTCCTGCATCAAGGTCAGTATGATTGATGACGACGTACATCTCTGGAGCGTCACGGTACTAGCTCTACAAACACGGCATCTGGAACGATGGGGCATGCGGTGACGGAGTATTCAAACTCCGAATCACTGCCACCTCTTCCGAGCTTTTTCCGCCCGAATCCAATCCAGAGCGGGCTTGGGTCTCGGCCGCGTTCGTGCACCGTATTCCGTTTTCGTTCACGCACTTTTTTCGTGGGCGGCGGCCCTGATCACGATGCTGTATTGCTCAAGAACAACATTTTATCACATCCATCGACACCTCGAATCCTGTTCCATCGTGTCCGAGTACTCTACTTTTACTCCACCCCCTCGGAAATGACACGACACCGATCCCTGACGTTGGTCCGCCAAGGTCACATGAGATAATGTATCCCAGACGAGTTTCGCGGATGATATCTGGACGAGGTCGTTGAACAATGAGCCGGTGTATAAACCCCACCGAAAACCCTCTCGGCGAGTCGGGCGCATGCAGAAATATGGGAAAAAATACACCACCGGAATGGACCCATGATGCCATTTGCCAGTGGACCATATGGCCATATGCACCTCATCAGCATATTTATTCGACAGCTATCGTATGTATGTTGGTACCATTGTCTCGGTTCGTTATCACCCAGAATGGAGCATCATTGGCAACCAGGTGATGCAGCCACAGGAGTCAAGTTGATGACCGAAGGAGAGGCTGGACTGGATTTGGGTGCACACATGATGGCCGTCAGGGCGGATGGGATTGATTGCAACGAGTCATGGTAAGTGCAGCCACTATCTATATGGGGAGGAAAGTTGAAACAGGTTCAAGGAAGCTTTGAATGTGATCAAGACTACATATGCCCAAGGTTGTCGGATGACCCGCCTGGAGGTTACATGGTGGAGGGGTAAGGAGGCATTTGTATGGCGATATGGTGATACAATGTCGTTTTTTTTTCTTGACTATGTTCCAAATCGAAATGTTGGCTTACCAGTCTGTCTAGAGGTGCATTGCTCGACAGGTTGTTCTGGCGAGCACACGTATGCGTCCTTTCGAGGTCAAGGTCCCAGGTACCATGGTTTCGTAGTTCTTTCTATGACCCTTGTCTCTCACTGCGTCCTTGCGAGTAGCATAACTTGGCATAAAAGGATGCGTACGGCTGAGAAAAGGTGTCAGGGATAGCGCTCACCTTTCGCTCCGCGTCACAAGGAGCGTCGTCTGTTTGTATTTGCTGCCAAACAGGAACATGGTCTCTCTTGGATCCATTCGTATAATGAGCAGATGGGAACCACCCTGCTTTGCCTCATCCGCTGCACAATCTGCTGACCCACCCTCACCCACTAAATCCATCACACAGTTGCTTGCACATCTGTGATTGGAAATTGGTGTCCCTGAGAGGCAATCCTGAGCGTGTTGTACCTGAGTGTGTGTGAGTACAAACGTTTTAGATCGCATAGCAAAATGAAATGACATCTTCTATTTTAATCTAGTATGGCTGAGCAACTTCAAGTCCGTTCTTTTGATACTAACCAACGGTGACTCGAATGTTCCACACTAGCAGCACCAGTTGGTTCCTCAAGGGTGGATTGCAATCAAGCATTTGCTATTTTCCGAACCCTTTGACGTGATATGTTGGGCTAAAGGTGTGCCAAGTCAACAGTGTGTTGTTGCCTTTCCTCTAAACCATCGGGGTTTGGCTTAGCTGCTCATGTTAGACATTAAACCTGTCTCACATTTCGTGTGACATACTTTCATCTATCAATGCGCCACAGGCCAAATCACATTCTTCATGCAAGCTGTGTTTGATGATGCCACCGCAGCCATACGACGGTGTACGGTATCTTACTCCTCTGCCGGCGTCAGTTTATATGTGCAGGATTTTCTAACCTCCCGTTTGTCCAACATCATCTTCTCACTTGTTGTCCCATTTGTCGTATATTCTACTCCAGGGTCATGTCTTCGGCTTTGCAGTCTGTTGTTGCATCCATCGAGATGAACAACTATCTGTCACGTATGCTTGTGTTTAATGGCACCTTTTGGCCATCAATCTTACTGTCCATCCTAGTTGCAGTTCTCACAGCTGTCGGGTATGACTATGGCAAGTGATGTCTGTTTCTGCACTCACATCGAACAAACTTGTTGACAATGTTGTCAGTCCTCACATTTTCCGATGAAGTATGTCCCATATATCTCCACATGTCAAACAACTGTCTCACCGGCTCGCAATCTTGGCAGATAGAATATATCTGGGTTTGTACTGAAATTTCTCTGCCCCAAGGTTTTGTGTATGCTGATACTGCTGTAGAATAAGCCCTGGACTCGGGTCTCCTCGTTATTCGTCCTTGTATGATTGTGACTATCTGCATGACATCACATTGACCCTCTTAACATCTAGGCTCGTTATTTTGGCTTGTGTACAGCAACGTATGTCAGTTCTCACTGCAGCAAATGTCATCTGATTGCTCAGTTGTTCACTAGACTCGACAGCTTATGTGCATTCAAAGCCTTTCTTTCCTCCCTCGTTGAGCTGACCCAGCGTGATCAAGGGGGAAGTTCATTTATGCCCGGTTCTACCAAGGTGATTCCTCATATCTTTGACGAAATTATTTTATTTTAGCTACTCTTAGGCGTACGTGTCCGTCTTTATCTGAGTCTTTTGGCTATCTTTGCGAATTGTCGATTTTACTTAATAGCTGTGAGTTCATTTATTCAGCCTTTCCAATGTTCATATATGCTCATGGACACCATACAGGTGAAATTGTTGATATATTTATTCAATGGGCTTTCACTATTTTTATAGCTGTTGTTGAATGTAAGAATTTATTTCACCTCAGTCGAGATCCATCTCACCAGTAGAGGCAGTGGTAATGATTCTCCGTGTGTGGGCAGTGTATAGTCAATCCAAGTTCATCCTTGGAATCCTACTCGCGTTATACACCATTGAAACCGTCGTATACACAGTCCTATCCATCTTGAACAGCATCCACTGTGCCTTAGGTTCTGGTATGTGATAGGTCTTTATTTCATCTATCGTACCAAATCATGTGCTACTCTCTCATTCCATAGTCTCCACCACTCAAGTATTCAATTTCTCCCTTTGCATGGATCAAATTGTCGACGTCATTGGGGCGACATTGGGAATGGCGTCCAGATCATTCTCGGCATGGTGATGTGCTTGCTTGTCATAATCAAATTTGCCAGGGATGCACTTCAAATGTACAGAGACGGAATGCGATTCCACCTGAACCATTACATGAAACTTCTTGTACGGGAAGGAATACTCGACTTTCTCGTGTATGTCACGCCCCGTCCTCCCTTCCGTTTTCATACCTACAACTATGCTGATAACAAATCTTAGCACTTTCCTCGTATCGCTTATTGACGCACTGTACTATTCATCATTGATTCCATTCGAAGGATGGTGGCAGCTGGTGTACATGGTAGAACGGATACCGCTATACATGCTCGTCCCCCGATTCATCTTGAACTTGCGTGCGATCTATGCACGCGATCTTCAAGGCAGATGTGGAAGCGACATTGACTCTGCGTTTGGATTGTCATCGGGATCTGGACATGCCAGTGTTAGGAATACAATCGTGTTCGCAAATTTCGGGGAGAATGAGGGAGAGGGGCAGGGAGAGCCTAAGGAGGGGGTGCAGGTACAGAGAGAGGGCGTGGAGCATGAGGAGATTGAGCTGGTTGAGAGGACTCTCAGGGAAGATCACATTGTAGGTCCTAGTCGCGTTTGATGAGCATCACGCGGTAGCTCATCCGAGCCGGGTCTCCTTGATATTGTGTTGCTATTTACTCATGCAAATTCTGGTATGTGGCACCAGTGGTACGAAGAAATAGATAGATTATTACGGGCAAAGGTCTGGGAGAAGGTGATCGATTTGGAAGTGTTCCAAGTATGAAACACAAGCTGACGGTATGCTACATGACCCGAGTAATAAAACGGAAATAAAATTGGGCTTCCCTCCTGGGCCATGTATCATGGTCACGTCTCTGTATACGCCCAGGCCTGTGGGTCCAGGTGGATGACGAGAAGAACCTCATAGGGCCCAGTCTAGATCCCTGTTCGGGCTGTCTGAAAGCTTGAGGCCCCGGTGTGACCGGTATTGTGAACTGGACCTGAGCACATACCTCACATTGACTCAGAGCGGTATGTCCATAGATGAAACAGAATGGGGCAGAATCTGGAGTTTACGTGCGGGAATGAGGTGACATAGGTGGTTTGGGATAGACGGTGCATACCGTGGCTCTTTCAAGTCAACACCCAGACTTGGAAGATCTTGTTAGGACGAATTGCACCTGGTGGATGCCCTGGTGCCCGTGCGAGTCATGGAGTGTGACACCTGAGGAGTGGGGCCCTCACAAGAGTCTGATGATGTGCTCGACGAGCGTAATCTCGAGTTATGGTGGTGGGGTCGGGAGGTAAGTAAATGCAGGCGTGATTAGTCTTATGTCGAGGTCAGAATGATCAACGATGTACATCTACCTTTTCTGGAGCGTCATGGTAGCTCTATGAACACGGCATCGACGATATCTGGAATGATGGGCATGCAGTGACGGGGTATTCAACCTCCGCTCCGAGTCACTGCCACCTCTTCCGAGCCTTTTCCGCCCGAATCCAATCCAGAACGGGCTCGGGTCTCGGCCGCGTTCGTGCACCGTATTCCGTTTTCGCTCACGCACTTTTTTCGTGGGCGGCGGGCCTGATCGCGATGCTTGATCGCTCGGGAACAACACTCTATCACACCTCGAGCCTGTTCGTTCGCATCTGAGATGACTCCACCCTCTCGGATCCGTGCGTTGGTGGTCTGTTGACACTTACACGCATCGAGGGAAAAGAATCAATTATCTCCCAGAGGAGCTGAGCAGAAGTGAGTGGGTCCATTTCGCGTGTTAAGGAATCCATAACAGAAAACAGCCATTTGAGTTGGCATCTGCTCTCCGCGACGGGCGCCTTACGATTCAACACATCAGGCAGTCCGATCTACTGAACCCCGAATTCGCATACCCTTCTGCATGTCATATGATTATCGGGGATGAAGAGATTCCAAACGAGGTGAGCCATCTGGCATCGGCAATGCAGTTCGCCAGATTTCGATCCGTGATTGATGTTGGCGGTGGACGGTGAGCAGAAAATCACGCCCGTGTTCTATTCACATATGGCAGACAAATTGGAGCGTTTGGATCATACCTGTGTGGTGTCGGCATTGCGGAAGACGATGGCATCGGTGATCAACGCATTCTCTACATACATATCAGTGCCTAATTTTATACCTTCCATCGTTGTGTCGCTTTTTACTGCCCTTCGCCATGTAATTGTTGTCTGCATACTATATTATTCGCTTTGATCATCAACAGAGAGTTTCCTTGTACACAATGGATACTCTGCGATTCAACACACCATCCGATGTGGTCTTCCGAACTACAAGTTTGCGCACCTGTCGCATGTCATACGGCCATTGGGGACAAAAAGAGTCTGGACAAGGTGGAATCTGAGATGCAATTCGCCGCATTTTAATCCGTGATTTGGACAATGCGGGCAATGGACAATTCCGAGATGAAAATGATCACGAGTGTGAAGTGTATGGGGGGAATGGTGTTTGTCTGGAAGAAGGGCCACTCAAGTATGACAATCTGATGGTACGACAGATGTATGGCCACTACGAATGAGTCGAGTCTACCCCTGGTAGAATCTAACCTACGGTTCGTCGGAGAATACGCGCTCAATTGGGCGTGGCGTCCGAACTTGGATGCGGTGAATACTAACTCATACCCACCCCATATTTTCAGTACATCGGGACGGGCTTTGAGTGATCAAGATAGTGCTTACTGCTTGTATGCGATACAGGCGAAGGCGATACCATAATCGGCGCGGACATGATTCTAGAAGAAGAATAAGTCCTTCGAGTTATTGCATGATGAGTCAACACGACCAGCGTGCCGGTTCGTAGAACAAGTCATCATTTATGACCCAAGCAGTGACGACGCCGTCTGGCCAAACCAGGATTTGCCAGTCACCATCGAACTCCATTTCCACCGCGAAAAAATACGACATGACATACCTTGATTGATAAGAACGTCACAAGTGTTTGGCCAACGTTCACTGGCACAAGCCTTGTGCTTGAATTCTACTAGCGGACGTCGATTAGGTGTGAGGTACAGCGGGGATCATGAACGGGATATGATACTAGAAAATGATGGTAGTGGTACTCACGCATTGATACCCTGGTTCAACAAGCAAGCAATGCGGTGTTGCGTCCCACCCCACCAAGTTTGTGTGTGATTCATACCTTCAAGTTTATCCCTCACACCAGAAATTTAAACCGGGAAACATGAACAGTGGCTGTAAGCAAGCGGCCGCCACCGCATCATAGGTCAATGTGCCAGGCACGCAGTAGAGGGATCGGTGGGGGCATTCGACCATGAAGACGTTGGTGGGAAGAGCGGGTGAGTAACATTTGGGCAAGCCATACAAGACGAGCAGCAGCGAGTGACCAGATGTATGTTAAATGTCTGTATAAGGACGACGTCAGAGAATGGAAACGAAACAGAGTACGAACTGTCAAGGTATATCCTAGGAATCAGCAAATTCAACTGTTATCCAAGATGTTTCCCACGGATGAGTGTAGCAATGTCAACAGAAAGAATCGCGGGACAAGGTGGAAGTATGAAATGGAGATGGACACCACTGAGAAGGACCAGCTCAGGGACCGTGAGAACACAGGGCAGCACCAACGGGCCGCGATCCGTACACACAGTGCTGCCACGGTCCGCTGCTGACCGGCCCTGCTCCTTTCAAATCCCATCACCGCTTGCATGCTGCGACTGGGAGTTCGCACACATTTGTGTCCCAGAGAGGCACACTCGAATGTGGTGTACCGCCCTAGATGGCGGTACTAGTGGCAAAGGTCCCAGATCACACAGCAAAACGAAATAACTTCACCTATTCTGATCTAGTATGACACGAGTCGACCGAATTGCTTGGCAACCGCACGGCTCAATCTTCCCAAGCAGAACCTTGGAGATGGGTGGCAATCAGTGAGCTTACATCATTTTTTTGATACTGTGCCTCAACGATTCCACACTAGCAGCACTGGCGGATTCTCCAGGGGCTATTGCCATTTGTTTGCGGTTCCCAAGCCCTTCGGTGGGATACGTTGGGCTAAAGGTGTGCCTAGTCGACAGTGTATTGTTGTCTTTTCTCTACACCATCGGGGTTTGACTGAGCTGCCCATGTCAGACATCATACCCGTCTCACGTTTCTGGTGACTATTGGTACATACCCCCATCTATCAATGTACCACAGGTCAAATCACGTCCTTGATGCAAGCTGTGTTCAATGACGCCACCGCAGCCATACCACGGTGTACAGTATCTTACTCCTCTGGTGGCATCGGTTTATATGTGTAGGATTTTCCAACTTTGGTTTGTCCAACACCATCTTCTCATTCGTCGCCCCACTCATCATACATATATTCTACTCCAGGGTCATGTCTTCCACTTTGCAGTCCGCTGTCGCAAGCATCGAGATGAACGACTATGCATCACGTATGCTCGGTGTCAATGGCACATTTTGTTCATCAATCTGACTGTCCATTCTAGTTGCAATTCTCACAGCTGTTGTGTACGACTACGGTAAGTGACACCCGCCTTTGTGTTTACATCAAACAAATGTGTTGACAATGTTGTCAGTCCTCACATTCTCAGATGAAGTATACCCCATATATCATCATGTTACACAGCTGTCTCACCGGTTTTCAATCTCGGCAGATAGAATATATCTGGGTTCGTACCAGATTTCTATGCCCCAGGGTTTCGTACATGCTGAAATTGATGTAGACTCGGCCCTGGACTCGGGTGTCCTCATTATTCGTCCTTGTATGATCTTAATTATCTGCAAGACGTCGTGTTAACCCTATTAACATTTAGGCCCGCTATTTTGGCTTGTGTAATATAATGTATGTCGGTTCTGGCTGCAACAAATGTCATCTGATTGCTCAGTTGTTCACTAGACTTGATGGAGCCCTATGTACATTTAAAGCCTTTCTTTCCTCCCTGATCGAGCTGACCCAGCATGATTGAAGCAGGAAGTTCATTCATGCCTGGCCCTACGAAGGTGATTCCTCCTATCTTTGATGAGAGTATTTGATTTTAACTACTCTTAGACGTACGTGTTTACCTTTATCTGAGTCTTTTGGCTGTCTTTCTCAGCCATCGATCTTATTTAATAGTTGTGAGGCCATTTACTCAGCTTTTCTAATGTTCATACATGCTCAAGGACACCTTCACAGGCGAAATTTCTCAGATTTTTGCTCATTTGGCTTCAGCTATTTTTGTGGCTGCTGCTGAATGTAAGAATTCACCCCGCCTCAATCGAGATCCATCTCACTGGTAGACACAGTGGTGATGATTCTCCGTGTGTGGGCGGTGTATAACCAATCCAAGCTCATCCTTGGAATTCTACTCGCATTATACACCATTGAAACCATCGTGAACATAGTCCTATCTGTCCTGGTCAGCATCCAATATGTCTCAGGCTCTGGTATGTGACATGTCTTTATTTCATCCATCGTATCAAATCATGTGCTATTCTGTCATTCTATAGTCTCCACCACTCAAGTACTCAATTTCTCTTATTGCGTGGATCAATCTGTCGACTCCGTTTGGATCAACATTATGAATGGCGTCCAGATCACTCTTGGCTTGGTGATGTGCTTGCTTGTCGTGATCAAATTTGCCAAAGATGCACTTCAAATGTACAGAGACAGAACGCGATTCTACCTGAACGGTTACATGAAACTTCTTGTATGGGAAGGAATAGTCTATTTTCTTGTGTGCGTCGCATCCTTCCATCCGTTGTACAACTACTAGTATACTGATATCGAACTCTAGTACTTTCGTCATGTCATTCGTTACTGTACTATCTAGCACATTGATTCCGTCCGAAGGATGGTGGCAGCTGTTGGGCATGCTGGTATATATACCCCCATACCCGCTTGTCCCCCGATTCATCTTGAACTTGCGCGCCCTCTATGCGCACAATCTTCAAGGCAGACGAGGAAGCAATATTGACTCTGCATTCGGATTGTCATCCGGATCGGGTCATGGGAGTGTTAGGAGTGTCATCGTGTTTGCGAATGCCGGGGAGAACGAGGGAGAGGAGCAGGGAGAGGAGTCAGTGGAAGCACAGCGGGAGGGAGAGCAGCATGAGGAGATTGATTTGGTTGAGAGGACTCCTAGGGAAGATCACTTTGCCGATCCTAGTCGTGTATGATGGACGTCACGCGGCAGCTCATTAGGTCTCCTTGATATTGTATAGCTCTATATTCACGTAGTCTGGTTTGCGGCCTTGGTGGTACGGAAAAACAGACAGACTATCATGGGTAAACGTTTGGGTGAAGGTGATCGATTCGGAAGAATGTTTCAAGTATGCAAAACAAGCTGCCAGTACGCTGCTCGACTTAAACAAATAAAACGGCAAGAAATTTGAGCCTCTCTCAGACCGTGTATCGTGGTCACGTCTCTGTGTATGCCTGAGCCTGTGAGTCCAAGTGTGGGAGAAGGACCTCGTAGGGCCCAGTCTGGATCTCTGATCAGGCTGTCTGAAAGCTTGAGGCTCGGCCGTGACTGTTATCACATAGCACTGCAAACTGAACCTAAGCACATACCTCACATTGATTCAGAGCGGTATGCAGTATGTGCATAGATGAAATGGTGAGAGTGAGCCAAAATTTAGAGTTTACGTGCAGCAATGAGGTGATGTAGATGTTTAGGAATAGATGGTGCCTACCGTAACTCTTTCAAGCCAACCAAGATCCTGTTTGACGAAGTCGTATCCAGGGGATCCCGTGCTGCCTGTGCGAGTCATAGCGGGTGGCACCAGTTTGAGAGGAGTGAGTCTGATGATGTGTTTGACCTTGAGTTATGGTGGTGGGGTTCGGAGACAGTCAAAGCCGTAGTGATTAGCCAAGGTCGGTATGATGGTCCCATTTTATGGAGCGTCATGGTAGCTCTACGAACACGGCATCGGGGATATCTAGAACGATGGGCACGGCTGTTGCTTGGTGAGTAAGTCCAAGCTGGCGTTTACCCGGCATTCTCCGCTCTTCGACTCCGATCGCACTTTCTGCTGTCGTGCTCGACGTTGCTAGTGGGCAAGCTCTATGGTATGATCATCGGTTAACGCTGGCTTTGCACCTTGCTCTGGCCAGACTCTCTGGCCATAGTGTACAATGCCCTGATGTACGACACGATGTTATTCGAAGAATCGTTTAATTTTGAACTCCCTGCCGGCTCCAGGGACCATGCTGCCACGTTCGGACGCCTTTTTTTCATTGTCAGTATGCTCTCAATGAATTGTGCAGACATTCCATGGCATATTTCAAGCTTGTCACCCTGCATCCGGCTCACCTTGCACCGGTCAGTAGACCATCTCACCCGAGCTCTCCTCTATGGACTGACTCCTCACTAGTGTCGCCATTCAACCCTTGTTACAAACTTTCAATGACGTGTTTTCGAACTATTCTCGCGAGGGGGTGGACACGGCATTAGGGTCCCACTACTGACTTTTCCGTCTCAGTCCTTTATCCACGATTACCTGTACGGTCCCGGGCACAGTGTTTGACTTGTCACACTGCAGTCATAGCACGCCCCTGATCGGGTGGGGATGTCGCTTGTGATGCAGTACTGTGTGATGGTCCTATGGAGAAAAAATGACCAGTGGCATACTGTTGTCTGACATATCCAGTAGGACCACCGCAGAGTGCTCCATTCCAAACCCCTTGTCGACATGCGGGAGATCTTTGCCTCTTGTGGTGCGGCTGCGGCACACCCTCTCTCGGATAGCATTTACGTGGAACAATGTGACATGTACTATGGCAGCAGACTGAGGTTGCTGTGGCGGGGGTGGGCGATGCCCGGTCACAATTTCACTGACTCGATGAGATTGTGTAGGTGCCAGTGTCGGTCGATATGTTGTTCAGCGGTGCGTCTGCAGTGGTGAGCCCGGATGCATTTTAGTCTTTCCCATTCTTTTTTTCACGCATGTAACAGTACCTGTACTAGTAATACATGGTATCCCGAGTCGTCTTGTTAAGCCCCCGTGCAGCGACTACAATGATCCTGAGCTTGAGATGGTATGTTAAGAGAAACATCAGACATTAGTACCGTTCTCGGGCCGACATCTCATCCACAGTGGTGATGATCCACTTGAAGTTAAGGTTCGTATACCCCATGCAGCAGCCACTTTCACGCCCACAGTCTGTTCTGACACAATGTCTACCCTCGTACAGCGCTGTGTTGATCATTGACCAATGTCGCTACACCGCCTCGTTTCCTGCCTTGGATATAACAGCCCTCACACCAGCAGGGCAAATCACTCCTCCCGATGCCCCATTCGAAAAATCATTTGTGATTACATTTTGAGTTTTTTACACGTTATATGTACTCATTGCAGCCTCTTTGCAGCCATTCCGCTTGAATTCAGTGTCTCCATACGACCTCTCACCAAACTTTGCCCTCCCCATGGACTGTCTTGCCGGCTAAACTCGCAGTCGAAACGCCAAGGCATTTCTGGAGTGGCGTCATGGTTCCACGTACCATGGCGAGGTCAGGTTCTCCGCCTCGCATCTCTCTTCGACCCACAGGGGATCTCCGGCACGATCCAAGCTTGGTCTTTCGCGCGTTGCACCGCGGCCGCATGCCAGTGTCCCTGGTGCTGCGGGTATGATGTAAGTCGCGTGCCGTGTATGGGCAAGCCGGATGATGGGCTGGTTCATCTGCAGGATGCACCTCGCAGCGCGCCGACGTCAATGGTATCACTCGATGTCAATAACTATGTATGCACAAACTATCAGGTAACCGCACACCAGTCGGGACTCGGATTTGCATCGGCCCTAATCATAGGGCTTTGTGAGGTAGCAGTCAGCCCTCGCAAGTGCAAAACCACCAGTACCATGACAGTCGACTCAAACTATCACCTCAGTGCCCTGCTAAACCGCATATGGTCTGGGCCTAGGCCTTACTATGTACTATTAGGGGTCTGATCAGTGACAACCTGTAAGATTTCATTTTTGCATCCTGTTGCTGTTCAACTTTAATTGTGTACGTCACACAGTAACGATCCCTGGCCTGGGCCATTCGCCTCCAAGGCGCGTTTCCTAGCACTGTGAGAGTACCAGAGAAGCTCTTGCACCACACCTCCAGTCATTTGAGCAGAACTGATCCATTTCCAGTTACGTTGCATGATCACGTCCACTAGTGACCCTTAGGGAAAGGGATGTAGCGTGTTGGATACGGCTTTGTACTAGGTTTGCAGTTCACTCGGCTTATCGTGGGCGTTTTGCCACATCTACTCCGAGCTCGTGACCCTTGACACGCCTTCTCGTGTATGTAAGTAACCCCCCATCCGAGTTTGATTAATGGCTCTTCAGGGTTGCCCGCATTTATTTGACAGCTTCACTGGATGACCACGACTCTAACCTAATTCAAGTTCCCTCGAGTCGACTTATAAGAGCGGTTCGCTTTCTGATTCTCCAAAATACCACCCCGTCATTCTTACGAGCTTCCAGTATCCAAGAATATTTTGCAGGACGTCATGTCTTCTGCTCTCCAACAGGTTGTCACAGCTGTTCGACTTAATAACTACGAGTCACGTATGCTAGTTTTCTGTTCGTTTATCCATCAGCCGATCTGTTTCTTCCCAGTTGCCATACCCGTCGCTGTTGGATATGATTACAGTAAGTGACATGCATCTGTATGCATCCTTGCACTGAACAAACTGGATCATTTTCAGTACTTACATTTGCAGATGAGGTATGTGTGATATGAGGTGTCGGGATCCCCCTGGCTGATGACTTTGTAGATCGAATATGTCTGGGTGAGTGGCCACATCTCTCTGAGTTCGAGAAACCGTACATTGTCATATTACTACAGTGCAAACCGTGGACATGGTTGTCTGCATTATATATTCTGGTATGTGTTCCCACCATTTTCTGAGGTGCCATGTTAGGTCGATTGTTGCTCACCTCCAGGCTCGCTACTCTGGACTATATATTCTCATGTACGTCTACGCGTTCCACAGGTGGTAATTTATCGTGACTGGGACACAAGGACTAGGTCTCTTCGTATGTTCGAATATCCTGTGTTTGGTGAACTCATTGAGCCCGACGCAAGTTGGCAGTTCCTTCTTACCCAATCCAAAGGTGGTTTCTCACCATCTATGAACCGTATCCATCCTAATACGTGCCAACCTATAGGTGTATGTACTCATGCTTCGTTTTTAACTGATCTGCATTGCTTCTAACCAATAAATACTATCGTTAGCTGTAAGCATGTTTACTTTAACTCTTTAACGTAGACTTCATTGAAAGATTACTCTCAAGGCCAGGTTCTCAACTATATTTCGGAGTGGGTTTTCCCTATTTTCTTTGGTGCAGCGGATTGTGAGTTTCTATGTTTGTTTCAAACCAGTGAAATAATTTGTATATTCCTTAGTGGCTATGATCCTTCGTATCCATATATTGTACAAGGAATGGAGACTCAGGACATTCATCCACTGTGCCCTTTTGGTGGTCTACACTGCTCAAGTCGTCCTATTTGTTGTCGGTTCTTTTTTAGCCAGTGCCATAAAGTCCATGGGTAAGTGAACATGGTTTTACAAGTATGGTGCGCAAGTCGTAACAGAATATCCGTCGGTTTTTCTACTACTCAGTCCCAACCTTCAGCCAGGTTGAAGTGCTTGATTATTCATTTTGTGTATCTCAAGGTCATTCCTCAGTGAACTGGATACAAATTGCAACAGTGATTGCCCAAGTCATTCTTGGTGGATTAATGTGCCTACTGGTCATTTTCCAAATTGTCTGGCAGTCAGCTCATCTGTACAGAGCATCAAAGCATGTCGAAATGGGCCATTATCTAAAGCTTCTCACCCGGGAAGGCATGTTCTATTTTCTCAGGCATGTCTTGATATCTTCCATTTACTTCCCGTTCCACTTTGCTGATAACGAATTACCCTGCATAGTTTTCTGACATTTGCAGTCATTGAACTATTATACTTTGTGGCACCCCAGGACCTACTATCAAATCAGGCAGTACTGGCCTTGATATTGGAATATGTTCCCTTGTTCACGCTTTCCCCACGACTCATCCTGAATCTCCGAGAACTTTATGCTCGTGTTCCAGCTCCTCGTGAAGACAGCAGCACGCCAGCCCCTTTCTCATCCATGGACAGTGGACGTGATGATGGAGGCACATTCTTGTTCGAGACCACTGGGCAGGACGAGGGCGAGGAGGTAGAGGCAGTGGTGAGGGAACCGGTTGCCGGTCCTAGCCGTGTTTAAAGGGCTCGGAGATGATTGTGTCTGTTGGGTCATTCAATTCCGGGTGGATTTCTCCGTCATGGTGATGCTATTTATTATATGCTGTATATTTGTGTGCGATTCTATGATCAATGGGTTCTCCGATCTGAGTATGCTTGACCATATGCATATCGAGGGGGCACAGCACTGCAGTAATACATATGATGATGCAACGGTGGAGTGTGCCATAGTAACTGAGCCATCATTGACGATGGGGTTCACTGCTGCTTTGGTCACACAGGCGGGGTTGACTGACGTGCGCCTCAGCCTTACAATAGTCCCATACAGGTTCTTATTCCTCGGACACTGATTTAACTGATATTCCCTCGATGGTACGCCGAAAGATATTGTCGTGGATGGCCCTCTACATGTGTGCAGACTTCATTGGGCGAAAGTTGTCAGGTTGGTACTAGTATGTGTGGTGTCAAGGTGAGAAACATTGCAACAAGGGATAAGAATTACTTCGATTGGTAGCATGGCCGTAGGTGTACATATACTGGTGTAGACTGAATAAGTTGATACGCTCCACGCATCGTCCGTACCATGCGAGTTTCCTACAAGACACCTGCAGCGATTGTGATCGAGAAAGAAGATCAACGGCAAGGTCAGACGAACTCGCGACTAAACTGATGTAAACAAATATCACTTCAGGAGACTAACACTCACGCCCAAAATGTATTCGTTCTAAGGGGGGAAACATCAATAGGGAATAACAGGGTTCGAGATTTGACTGACGATCATGTTAATATGATATGGAGGTACATTGTTCTGTCAGAGTTTGTTCAGGTCCACGTTCGGGACCTAGGTCTATGGACATTGTCATTGTACCCCAGGTGAGAAGTTAGGACTGAATCTGACGCACATAGTGAGCTCGTATGGCACTTGGTGACAAGATCTCTGCGTTCAGACTTGAATATAGAACCAACGGAATAAGCTTGAGGCATGACACATTGAAACCACAAAACCGTGATTGAAGGAAAAGGATAGCCAAAGTTGAATTTTCCAGACGGCATGCAATGACAAATGTTGAGTGGGAAGTTGGAATGATGCTGCGCTTTCCTTCGAACTTGAAGCAGATGCGAATGATGGATAGGTATCATACCAAAGGACCAAGACGGTATCCCCCGGTGGATAGCAGACGAAATCGTGGATCCCAGAGTCGCTGAGGTCTTGACGTTGAGATTCTGACTACGCGACCATAGTGATTCTGTGCTTAAGCCATTACGCTTGGCAAGTTGAGAAGAAAAGCCACTAACATTGTGACCATCAAACGCCGCAAGTTACTATATATTATGTTCTCACGGCCAGGTCTCCTTTCACTCGTCCATGATCGATGCCCTATCAATCCAAGCAACCTACTACTGGTACGGCGCAAAAATGCTGTCGGGTGAAAATCAGGTGGCACTTCAGTTTGCGACGGTGGGCTCTCGTCTGATCTGATGCATGCTTGGAGGACTGAACTCGCTACAGTCAAACGCAACTTGGGGGTAGACACGAACCCGTTGCCTTCGTCTGTGCCCCACCGTGATTACCTTCATATCCATGCTCTTCGCCCCGAAGAGGTCACCAGTCTCCAACACAACGTCTTACTAGCCTATTCACTCGCGTTGTCACGCCCTTGTGGTTCATCACGAGGCAATCGATGCAAGACGGTTGTCAACCTTGACCCAAGTATTTTGACGTTCATTCAGACTAGGTCCATACCTCCCAGATGCCTCGAGCTACAAGGAACATCATGTTGTGTATCCAGGGCCAAAGGTCAGTCTGCGCGTGTCATCATCGTGTCTGTATTCCATACTACAATGCTGTGGCACTGTGCATTGTCTCCTATATTTGAACATGATGTTGCTAGGTACATCATCCTTGCTCGGCAGCTCTTGAGAGTTATGACGTGAGTCTGTCTCTACAGATGTTCAATACCTGGATACACGTTGGAGCAGGGGCTCCCCGGGTGCTGGCCTCGCCGCATCCTCGAGGCTGGGTTCCCACGGGTCGTAGCGTAGGCTATATAGCGGTCGTCGGTCCTGTATGTAGGCATCCTCTTCTGCTACAGGACCTCCTTCCTGCCTTCTCCAACGTGCTGAACACTACATTTGGGTGAGCTCTCATGATTCTCGTCAGGTAGCCATATATTGAGGTAGCTGCAGAGTAAGCGCTGGGTGTGACATGAGTGTCCACATCATACGCTAGTGTCTACTCTGGTCGTTGGAGAAGGCAGGAAGGAGGTCCTGTAGCAGAAGAGGATGCCTACATACAGGACCGACGACCGCTATATAGCCTACGCTACGGCCTGTGGGAACCTGGCCTCGAGGATGCAGCGAGGCCAGCACCCAGGGAGCCCCTGCTCCACCGCTGTGTTCTAGAACAATGGATACCCCTGGAACACATCATTTTCTTCCGTCGCTGCTGAGCCACGCCAATCATTCAACTTTGGATTCCCTGTTGACTCTGGGGATTGTGCTACGATGGTTCGTATCTGCCACCATTCTATCGGGCTTGCTTCGCACCCATGCCGATGGATCCTGTCTCCTCTGAGCTCTTCCATTCTATGGATTGCCTTCCCATCACTCCTCCCACTCTCCCCAGCAGTGCAACCGTGGTCACATCTTCATCCAACATCTCTGTCGGAATTACCGAGCATTTTGTTATCGACATATGAATTCTTCCGCTCATCATGTCTGGGTACTTATCATCTGGCATGTGGTACGCAGTGACGTACATGCGCCGCTGTCGGTCGTGAGGTGGTTCGGCAGTGCATTTGGGGTGGTGGGCTTGTGTGCGCTCTGAGCGAGCCCGATGATCGCATTTGAAATTCTTACCGGCACCATGTGATGGTTAGCCAACGCCCAATACGAATATATCCTCCCATCAATCAGAGAAAACTCGATTGCAGCCTGAACCACCACTCTCAGAGTCTCCTCGTCGCTGAATTGTTATGCCCATCTTTCCGACCTGGCTCTCAGAAGTTCGGTTTGACATATCCATCTTGATCATCTTCTAGCATTTGCATGTTTTTCCTAATATACCCTTATTGAATATCTGATCGGTGGCATTCAGCAAGGTTTAATCTTTGCAAGTCGAGACACCGTGACTCATGCATCTCGTCATTACCTCTCGGACAGTGACACTGATAACATTCGGGTGGGTGCGTCTCTTGGCGGGTATATTGGATATTTTGACTTGGAATACCCTCCATAGACCAGGAAGTTGTTCCGCTCTCCTTGCCTTGTATTGATCCGGACGCAATTTGCCCTGATTTTTCCGACTTCCCGTGTCTGTGTTCATCTTGCGCGTTTGTGAACACTGGCTGACACCTGAGTGCGCTACGGCTAGCGCTTCAATCGTATGTAAAGTGGCGGTATGGTGTACATATTTTCCGTTCCTGTGGTGTTTCTGACAGCAGTGCGTTCTATCCGTTCACAGCGGGGAGAGGCTGCCGTCACCGATACTTATCTTGTTTCATCGCTCTTCGGGATTCTGACAGACGTGCGAGACTGTTTCTTCAAGTCTACAGTCGTATCATCCGCCGGTTTTAAGATGTGGTGCTCTACAGACGCAGCTGTGTAAGGTATTCTAAGGTATGTATGTTGTCCACCAATATTGCCAGTTCGTTCTACTACTATTGAATCTGGGCTCCTTGACACGCTTTCCCCTGCGAATGCTGTAAGTACCAATCGGATCATCTGGTTGTCTACATTCATGTCATCACGGCTTCAGATATCTAGCATAATTGCCCAACCTGGTGTTGAATATAAGAGCAGTTCATCCCAGCGATTACTACTCTGTCGTTCTCGTTCAACTTCTCACCCGCTTCCACTGCCTCAGCATACTTTATACGGTTGCGCCATGACTTCCATTCTCCAGGACGCTGTTGCACTTATTTAACTCAACTACGCCTCACGTATTCTCGTTCTCTCTTTTTTTCATCAACTGATCTCGCAGCCATTTCCCAGTTGTTATGATCGTCGTTATTGGATACGATTATAGATATGCATTTGTATGCATGTCCTCGCATTGGATGGATTAAAACATTGTCAGTACTTACACTTGCAAATGAGGTATGCTTTGCCTTCCCTTTGTCAACATGATGTGTCGGGATCCTCCTGGCTGACGAGCTTTGTAGATAGATTATGTCTGGGAAAGTGACCACATTTCTCTCGAATTTAAGTCCTGGAAGTCATATATTCTTGTATTACTGCAGAGCAAACCATGGACACGGCTGTCTGCGTTGTATGTTCTAGTAAGCCAGCCATCTCCGAGATGTAGTGTCATGCTAACTATTGTTAACCTCTAGGCTCGTTATCCTGGGCTATATCTTATCACGTATGTCTACATGCCCCGCAATCAGAGGAATTAACCATGATCAGGATCTCACGTTTATGATTCAGGGCTTGTCACTGCTTTTTCACAAGTCACGACCCCCGCACTCCATCCAACTACAAAATTGTATTATTGCACTAGTGAGCGCCAAGATCTAGGAAACGAAAGTCAGATGTATTCATTTCCGTTCGACATGGTGAGTTCCAGTCCGCCTAGACGCAAGACTGAATTAAACATGCCGCCTTTGTCTAAACGCCACCAGACTTCTATGCTCTTCTCAAACAGGACAAGCTCTATTCTCTCTCCTCCAACTCCAAGGTGTACCATGAGTCGATGTTACCATGTCCCTGACAACCAGAGTTACAGCGAACAAGTTGCGAATCCAGGACACGAAGGTCAGCCCGAGCACCACGTTTGTATTCAATAACGGTACAATCTTGCGGTACCACCCATGGGTCATCATCTGCGTTTGGATGCATTGATATCACTAGATACCGGGCTTGTTCAGCGAGATCGAGTGCCCATGGGACGCCGTGCGCCGTCGAACAATTTCAGTTCTGATAAATTCCCGGGCATTTATGTTTCTTACTACAACCTGTCATTTGCAGTCTGGCTGTGATGCCTTCGAAGCCATTCGTTTCGAATGTGTCCCAGTGCAGGTGCGCAACACCCATCTGGAGCACAGGTAGGGGGTGATTGGATGGGATCATGCAACGAATCATGAAGACAAAACCATGGATTCCCTTCAAGTTGAAGATCATCAACCATTCTCATGGCGCTATTTATGCGCTACGGAGACTTGTCTCCACGATCGAGTGGTCATTTTTTGTTCTCATACCAACTGTACACAGGCCTCGTAGACTTAACGCTGCTTGTTCCTTTTTTCGGTGAATTGTGATCGAATTGTGAGAGTGAACGGCCCCACAGTGTGCCAGCTTCCCAAGCCATATTCTCACGGCTAGACCTGCATCGACTCGGATACCCCATCAATCCAAACAGGTTCCTACAGAACAAGAGAGTTGAAAAATACTATTAGATAGAGATCGAAAGGCCACTAGTGCATTTCTTCCATTATCTTAAAGTCAGGTCTTTGCTTGTCTTTATCTTGTAATTCTCATCCAGGCAACCCGTGGCGCTACGAAATCCAGTCGAATGGGGATCAAAACCACTTCAGTTTGACACGGCTAGTTTCAAACTCGAGACGCAGCTCAACACAACGAGGTAGCATGACTCACTACACCTCACACGACCACCTTCACTTTCACGGTCTCGAGACATCCTTTTGACGCGGTGTTTACTCTCCCCAAAGTGCAACTCCAAGATACCAACATCTTATGTATTGGTGCCTGTAGTATGGTCTTTGGTCAACGCCGACTCATTTCCGGCCCCCCTTCCCATGTACGACATGTTCGAGGTTTAAAAACTCCTGCTGGTTCTACGAACCGTGTGCGGGATACACACTCTAGCCAATGATTCTCGTCGAGGGACCATATTGAGACTTGGCTGCAAAGCAAGCACTGGACACAGACATCTACACTGTATGCTCTGGTATCTATCCTACATTGCGTTCCAGAATAATAAATGCCCCTGGAATACCCTCTTCCCAGTGCTCTCCCACTCTGTGGATTGCCTCCCACCACCGCTTTCACTCTAAGACTCAAGCAGCGCAAGCGTGGCGACATCATGGTTCAACATCCCTACCAGGACCATCGCCGAACAGTTCATCTCGGGTTGCTCATTAAATCTAGTGATCTCCAAGCTCAATCATCTGCTCGTTGCATCCCATCGGGCCCATCCGTTACAAGCATCCTCTGGGATGACATTTGACATGTGTCCCGTCGTGACGTGTATGGATCCAAAACATCAGGCAAGTCCTTAATTTTGTATTTCATGCACAAAATGGGAAGCTTCGAAGGGAGTAGGTACAATGAATGTCTCTTGCCATTTTTTGCCCGGGTGCGGAGCAACAGTTTGGTACGACCCGCAAAGCCCGGTTATTGGCTTCCGGCATCCGGATGAGACACATGTGCCGGATCAGTGTTAGTCGAGATGCTGCTCAACAGTGCACTTGCGGTAGTAGGCCTGGGCGCGCATTCAGGGCCGTATGACATCCGATATGATATGTCACTCTATCGACCAGATCTGGAGAAAAATCGACTGCAAACTCAACCCACCACACACTCGGAGTCTGTTCCCCAGTATCGTTATCTCCGCGTTTCGAACTTGGTCTTGGTTTAGTATTGCATCTCCAACTTGTACTATATCTGTTTCTCTCATTTTCCCTAAGGGTTTATCGAATAGAGCCATACGGAGGCTTCCGACTTGTTTGTTTGGATCATATGCAAAGTGGCGATAGTGTGGTGTGCACATTTTCCATTCCCATCTCCCGTTCCTGTGGAGTTTCTAACAACGCCATCTTCTGTTCGTTTCAGAGAGAAGCTGCCGTCACCAACATGCCTTGTTTCGTCATTCGAGTTTTTGACAGACATGTTAGACTGCTTCATCTGCAGTCGTATAGGCCGGTTTAAGGATAGGACGCGGTGTCCTACGGATGACCGCTGTGTACGGTGTCTGATCCACTAACATCGTCAAGTTCGTTCTCCTGTTTCATCCAGACTCCTTGACACGCTCTTCCTCCGCGAATGCTGTAAGTACCACCCCGTCTGATCATCTGGCCGCGCACATTTGTATCATCACAGCCTCAGAGAATATCCCACCTAACTGCCCAACCACACACATTAAATATAAGGGCAGTTCGTTCTAGGAATTACTACTCGTCGTTCTCACCCGATTCACTGCCCCAGCGCCATACTCTGCATAGTGTCGTCATGGATTCTGCTCTGCAGGATGCTGTCGCAGACATTCAACTCAATGACTACATGACATGTATGTACATTCGGTTTCTATTCGTTGTTTCCATCAGCTGATTTCACTATCTTTTCTCAGTTGTTATACTCGTCGCTAATGGATACGATTACCGTAAGTGACATACATTTGTGTGCATGTCCTTATACTGAACGAATCAAACATTGTAAGTACTTATATTTGCAGACGAGGTAGGCCCCACGTTTCTTAGCATGGTGTGTCAGGATCCCCCGGCTGACGAAAATTTTCAGATAGAATATGTCTGGGCAAGTGACCACATTTCTTTCAAGTTCAAATTCGAGGAAATCATATACTCTCATGTTACTACAGAGCAAACCGTGGACATGGCTGTCTACGTTGTATGTTCTGGTATGCATTCCGGCCATCTCCGAGTCTGGGATGCCGTGTCAGGTTGACTATTGTTTACCTCTAGGCTCGTTATTCTGGGCTGTATCTCGTCACGTACGTCTACATGCTCCACAATCAGAGCAATTAATCATGATCGAACCCCAGAACCAGTTCTCTCAGTGTGTTTGATCCTTTTAAATCTTGAGCTCGGTGAACTGATTACAAGTGCAACACAAGCTGGTAGTTCTTTCTTACCTGATCCGAAGGTGATATTTCATCATTTATGAACCATGTATGCGCTGATAAGTGTTGACCATGTAGGTGTATGTGCTTATTCTTCACTCCGGCTGATCTGTATCATTTGTCAGTGACCAATAATATCATTAGCTGTAAGCGTATACTTTATGTCTTCGATGCAAGCTCCATTGAAAGATGATTTTCAAGGTCAGGTTCTCAACGATGTTTCGGTGTGGTTTTTTCCCATCTTCCTTGGCGCAGCAGAGTGTGAGTTTCTATGATTCTTTTCAATGAGATAATCCATACATTGCTTAGTGGCCATGATCCTCCGTGTGCATATACTGTACAAGGAATGGTGGCTCAGAATATTCATCCTTGGTGTCCTTTTGATGATTTACGCTACCGAAGTCTCTCTACTTCTTGTTTATTCTGTTTTTTCTACTGCCGTGAAGTCCTCAGGTATGTGAACATACCGTTATATGATGCATGCTTCACAACACATCTGTTGTTCTCTCAACTACTCAGCCGCACCCTTCTACCAAGTCGAAGTGCTTGGTTTTTCTTTTTGTGCCTCTCAACACGGCTTCACACTGACCTGGATAGAGCTTGCAATAATTATTGTCCAGGTCGCTCTTGGAGGATTGATGTGCCTGCTGGTCATTTTTCAGATCGTCTGGCAATCAGTTCATTTGTACAGCTCAAGAAAGCGTGTCCGAGTCGAGATGGGTCACTACCTGAAGCTTCTTACAAGGGAAGGCATGTTCTACTTTCTTGGGTACGTCTTCAAACCTGCCATTTCTCTATCGTGCCACTTTGTTCACGGTGATTACTATGGACAGTGTTTTGTCTTATGCAGTCGTTAATCTGACATTTATGGTGACACCTGCAAACATGAAATGGGCAACATTATTCGGCGGCATATTGCAATATATCCCTATATTCACACTCACCCCACGACTCATCCTCAGTCTACGGGAACTTCATGCTCGCGTTCCAGCCGCTCGTGAAGATAGTAGTATTCCGGCCCCCTTCTCATCCATGGACAGCGGCCGCGACGACGGAGGGACATTCTTGTTCGAGACCACTGGTCATGATGAAGGGACGCAGCAGGGTGAGGCAATCGAGCCTGAGATGGTGGAGAAGGAACTAGTTGCTGGTTCTAGTCGTGTCTGAGTGAGA
>JBBPTX010000473.1:0-23869 GCA_038094595.1 Pulveroboletus aff. annulatus
CATTGACACCTTCCATTCTACCCACCCGCAGCAGATCAACAGCTGGCAACCTCGTGTACTTATTAATCTCTGTTATAGGCCGACTCCTCATGTCGATCATGTTGGGCCTAGGGGATGGACTTATGTAGATACATATCTAGATTGGTACACAACATGTATCTACAAGTAGAATAGTATATAAAGCGAGACTGGATGAAGCTCAGTCTCCAGTCTAATTCTCCTGTTTCACTGCCTACAAAGCACCTCTAAGAATCCCCTCGACGTCTCAGTGTTTGGTGATTGCCTACAAAGATTGTAGTCGCAACAGAGAGAGCATCTGCTTTTGCATTAGACAATCCTGGTTTGTACACAAAGGTATAATTGAATCTGGATAGATGTTGTGCCCATCTAGCTTGTCTTCTCAATAGATCTTGTGCTTTCATAAAATATTAAAGGTTTGCATGATCATTCCATACTTCAAATGGATGTTCTGTTCCTTCTAGATAATGATGCCATTGTTCCAGTGTTCTGATAATGCTCAACATCTCTTTATCTGCAATAGAATAGTTTCTTTCTTCTGGTGACATCAAGTGTGAGCTGAATGCCACTGGATGCCATTTGTCTTCTTTTAATATAGATAGCACTGCTCCTGTTGCGTAGTCAGAAGCATCAGTCTCTAATCAGAATTAACAATCAATGTCTGGATAGGCGAGGATAGGAGCTGTGGTGAATCATTCTTTTAATTTATCAAATGTGTCTTGTTGAGAGGGGTCCCATTTCCAAGGGGTGTCTTTCTTTAGGAGGTCATTCAGGTGTCTGGTGACTTGCGCATAACCTTCTACATATGAAGCAATGATAGTAGTTGGCAAGATTGAGAAAGCTTCACACCCCTTTTATGTTGATAGATGCTGGCCAATCTAAGATGGCATTGGCCTTCTTGTGATCCATCTTGATTCTGTCTTGCCCTATGACCATTCCCAAATAGTCGACTTCTTTTTTAAAGAAGTGACACTTCTCTGGTTTGGCGAAGAGATCGTTATCTTCCAGACACTTTAATACTTTCTTAATGATTTCCATATGCTCTTGCTTGTTGTCTGTTTTAGTGAATATCATGATGTCATCGATGTAAACTACTACAACATCTTCCATATCTGCAAATAATTTGTTCATCATAGTTTGGAAAGTGGCTGGGGAATTGCACAATCCAAAGAACATAACCAGGGGTTTGAAAGTCCCTTTATGTGTGACGAAGGCTGCTTTCCATTTGTCACCTTCTTTGATGCATACATTGTTGTATCTCCATCTGAGATCCAATGTAGTGAATAGCTTAGCTTCCTTTAGTCAGTCTACAAGCTGTGAAATGAGAGGGAGGGGGTAGTTGTTTTGCACTGTCTGTGAGTTTAGATGGCAATAGTCTTGTACCATCCATTTTCACCCATCTTTCTTTGGCATAAAGAAGACTGGTGATGTTTGAGGAGATTTAAAAGGTCTGATGTATCCTTTAGATGACTGGTCTTCTAGCCAGTCCAATACTTCCACTTGTTCATCTGCACTCAGGGGTATTAGTCTTTCTTTCTTCAGTTGGAAGTCCTCTTTTAGATCTATAGCATGATCTCAAGATTTTCATGTGGGCATTCTAGTTGATGCCTTCTCTTTGAATACTTTAAGGTGCTCGTGATAACATTCTGGTATTAGTTCCACAGCAGACTTCTTTTGATCCATAAAGGATTTAAGCTCTTTGTCCACTGCTTGGCCTATTCTAATCCTTCTTTCTTGTTTTTTGTTTTGTTCTTTTTCCAATGTTTTTATTGTTTCGTAGACTTTGTATTGAGCTTCCTGCTCTTCTTTCTCTAATAGCCTGAGATAGACGCTTTTATCTCTAAGCTCCCAGCATTCCTTTCCACAACTTCTTAGTTTAATCTTTCCAGTTTTCCAATTGATTTCTGGGTTGTGCTTCTTTAACCAGAAGTAGCCGATTATCATCTGGTTCTTTCCTAAGCTGATAACTTCTGCTTTAACTATCTCACGATGTCCTTTATAATCTAGCAAGAGAGACGTGATGTGTGTGATCTTTCCTGCTTCATTTTGTGTGCTGTCCACATTATAGACAGTGAGGGGTTGTGTGAGTTGCCTGAGTGGAAATGCATGTTGCATTGCGAATACATTATCTACAAAGACACAGTTTGCATCTGAATCTAGAAGTGCTGATACTGAAATAAAACTTTGATCAGTGTTTTTAGGTTTTACCTTTATCTTTATTTTTAGTTCATTATTGATTTTTAATGATCTGCAAAAGATTCCTTTGTCTGGGATTTGATCTGTAGGGGAGATCGAAGGGTTAGCTTTCCTTGAAAAGGAATTAAGCACCAGTGTGATGCCCCAGCTGAGCCTCTGAGTGGACTCCTCTATTGGCAAAGAAGAAGATATAATAATGGAAGGCACTGCTTCCATATCGTAAACATGTAAACTAGAGAAATGATTGTCTGTTGGAAAGTGTACCTGCTTACGCTTACCTTCACTTAGATTAGACCCAGTTTCTGGATCTAAGCTTTTCCTTTTTCTGACTTTCTATTTTCAGTGTCTTTGATGTCCCTGAAGAACGCCCTTGCTTCTTCGAATAACATGCCCCTTATGACTGCTATGGGGTCACATCCTTTTCCTTTTTTGGCTTGTGTGCCAGATGTGTAAATGTGTTCAGTGCTTTTAATGACATCCAAAGACATGCTTCTTACCTGCCTGTGCTGGCAGTCTTTCTTGTGGCCATTGGACCATCCACAGAGATCACATTTAGTGGAAGGCTTTTTGCATTATTTAGTGAAATGGCCTGTTTCGCCATAGTTGTAGCATGACTTTTTCCCCTTTTGTGCTACCAAAATGTCCATTGCATTTGGATCCTTTTCCCTTTTGAAAGATCCAAATCTTGATTGGGTTCGTCCTCTTATTAAGTCAAGTGCTTCGAGACGATTGCCTACTTCTCTAAGTATGTTTATCATTTCATGAACTGTGCCTTTTCTGAGGTTATTCTTCCAAATGTAATCCATGAGGTATCATTTTGTGTTTTGTTTGAGAAGATAGACCCCATGTGGGTCTCCCAATTCTACCTTCTCAAATTCTGCGTGTTACAGCCTATATATTTTTCATCTTTACCTTGCGCATATGGATGCTCCTTTATCTTATCAAGGGAAAACCCGACCTAGACACTGTGCTAGACACAGGGGATCTATGGGCCCTTCCAGATCAGTGGGCTTCAGCTCTTCACCTTCGCCCCACTAATCACAGCACGTATTTAATCACCATGATCATCACAGACCTCACATCAGTCACCCCATCACTGTGATGTGATCCCTTATTTAATTACTGTTGATACCTTCCATTCTACCCACCCGTAGCAGATCAACGGCTGGTAACCTCATGTACTTATTAATCTCTGTTATAGGCTGACTCCTCATGTCGAACATGTTGGGCCTAGGGGATGGACTTATGTAGATACATATCTAGATCGGTACACAACATGTATCTACACGTAGAATAGTATATAAAGTGAGGCTGGATGGAGCTCAGTCTCCAGTCTAATTCTCTTGTTCCCTGCCTACAAAGTTCCCCTCTTAAGATAGTTCTTCCACTTGACGTTTAGAGATAGTGATTGCCCTGCAAGATTGTAGTCGCAACACTGCGTACCATTTAACAAGGAAGTTATTGATTGGCTGATTTGCCCCTTGTTTTATTTCATTTATTTTCTTGATAGCTCTATCTTTTATATTGCTACCTCTAAATAGGCTTTTTAGCTCTTCTTCTAAGTTTGCCCAGCTATATCCTTGGTTTATGTACATTCTTTGTAGACTTAGTTGAGCAAAGGGTCCTGCCCTTGTCCCTTTTAATCTTGAAAGTACTGCTAGGATTGCTTCTCTGCTTCGTGGTTCAATGGTATGCGAATTCACTTGTATCCATGCTTGGATTTTCACCCACCATTTGTTGAACTTTGCAAATGATCCATCATAATCTCCTGGATCAGCGAATATTTCTACCTTCCTTGAACTGAGGGTGGTCTTTTTTTTTTCTTTCTCTTTCCCTGATCCACTAGAGGTGGGTTGTCTAGTTGGTGGCTTTGTTTGCAGGACTAATGCTTGAATCATTTGTTCAATGTGAGTTACTATGTTTTTTAAACTTGTGATTTTGTTATTGAGATGATCGAATTGTTGCTCTTGTGTCTGGGCGAATTGTACTAGTGCTTGTGCGTTTTTTGCCCAGTCTCCTTCTTGGAATATGACCTGAAGGTTGGCAGATGTGACAGGTAGGAAAGACATTGTGATTGTAAAAGGGAGGTAGCTAGTATTTGTATGATTTTCACAGGTGTACTCTTAGTTGTACTCTGCTGAAATGATCATTCCTTCTGATCATTTGTGGGTACTCACATCTCTGCCTTTTAGCATGAGGTTGTTCTCTTTCTTGTTCCTCTGAGGCTTCTCTGTATCATCTCCTTGCTATGCTTGCTTCTCTGATGAAATTCTGTGCGTCTAGGGTTGCTTCTAGGTGAATGTTATGCGTGGCTGTGGATGTGGTCGCGCGTAGACCTACTAACGCCTAGTAGGGTCAAGGGTTCAGCCGTTCGTGTTGACGACGATGTAAGACCAGCCGTGGGGATGCTGGGTTGAGGGGTACCGTCAAGAGTGTTAACGGGTCGGAGAGGATAACCACTGCCTAGCTTGACAAGTGGGTCGAAGGTTCAGAAGTAAGACACGCGAGGGCGGGCGAGCCATAGCGTGAAGCGTTCACTTAATAGTAGAATGAAGACTAAGGAGCAAGAGCAAGTGGATTGCTAGTACTAACTAGGCGACTGGCCATAGGTAGAACTAAGCTAAGGAGAAGGGAAGACATCCCTGTTGAAGGGTTTATATAGTGAAGTAAGAGTGTGACAGTTACGTGTCACAGTAGATAAGGGCCGGCGTGGGAAGCGGCGTTAGAAACAGAAGACCAATGGCAAAACCACGCATGAGAATGAAACGTTAAGGGCCGGCGCAGTCGGCATGAGAAGAGCAGAAGATAAAGAGTACCTGCGCGGTGGAGGAATAAGCACGCTTACGAGATGTGTGGAATATCGTGGAACGACATGGAAGGAATGAGGTAAAGCGTGAGAAGTGAAAAGTGTTAGTCCGATAACGTTAAAAGGGAAAAAGTGTTCGTCCTGCGAGCGAATCGTAACATTACCCCCTTAGTAACCCGAAGCTATGGCGAGGATTCCTTACAAGTCCCTAAAGGCGGGTCCTGGGGAGCCGGTGATGTTGGCATAGCTGACATCGTCTAGTTCGTCTCCATCCTCATACGGGGAAGGGGCGCGAGGAGAGGATGGCGCGGGGTGATAAGACTGTTGGGAGGAGGAAGAGGACTGACGAGAGGTCCGGCGAGGAGTGGCTCGACGGACGATTTGTCCGTTGTGGAACGCGGCCTGGGGGCGGCGAGGCGTGGTTGTGGATGTGGAGGAGGACTGAGCGCGAGGAGAGGTGAGGCGAGAGGCGAGGGAGCGAGAAGGTCCCGGGCAACGGGCGAGGGAGTGGCCAGGTGCTCGTTGACGGCATCCTGCACAGGTATGTTGCTGGCAGGAGAGCTGGGTGTGGCCAAGGCAGTGGCATTGGAAGCACCGTTGGTTGAAGCGAGGGTGTCCCGGGTAAACGCGATCTCTTCCATTCCAGCCGGTCCACCAGTCATTTAGCGTCTGTCTGTGAATAGGCGACCCATCTCGTAAGACTTCATTGCCGAGTCCTCGACCTGCGGCGGCAAGATCTCGGAAATGGTTATCGACGTCTAAGAGGAAAGAGTCATAGCCCATCTGGAAGGCGTGTGAATACGACTGGTAGCGTGCGTGGTAAATGAAGTCCTGCATGGTCCTGCCAAGCGTGGTGTGAGGGAAAACCGGGCCTGAGCCGGAGACGAAGGCGGCGATGTGGTTGATTTGCATCACTGATTCGAACCAAGAGAAGATGGGGGACCCATCTGAAGAATATACACTAATGGGGACCCGGAGATGGTCGTCAGATAAGAGAGAATGAAAGCGAACGTAATGCTCATCGGTGAACCGTTCCTTCCGGATTCTGCCGGTGTGGCGGTGGTTCGAGACGTGTAGTGGGACCTGGGAGTCCCATCCCGAATGGGCAATAAGGGAGTCCGAACTTGGTGCGTGGACAAGCTGGGGGCGATGTACGCCTAGAAACGAGGGTGGTCCGGGAGAAGGTTCCCAATGGGGCGGAGGTGTAAACGACGGCGAGGACTGAATCCTGCCAGAGACAGGGGAGACATGGGATTGGGGAATATCACCAACAAGAGTGGTGAAGTTGACAGGTTGTGGGGCGGTGGGGCGAGTAGGAGAGACCCTCTCGGGGTCGGTAGAGGGAAAACGGATGGTGTTGGGGTTGGTGGATGGTGCGGCAGCAGGGGTGTTGACATTGGTGAATTTGATTGCCATTAGTAGGAGGTGGAGTGGGTTTATTTGCGGCGTGGTGGGCGAGTGGGTGAAGGAGAGAAGGTGCGGGGGTGTCGTCTTTTATAATCTTCTAGCAACTCCGATGAATGTTTCAAGTTCCATTCGGGTTCCCAGGATTCTTCTTCGGCGGAGTACCCTTTCCATCAGATTAGGTATTGACGGGCCGACGGCATACCTCGATGCCGTATAATTCGTTCAATTTCATATTCTTCTTGCCCTTCGACAAGATCCGGGGGCGGTGTAGGGAAGTTTGGGCCGTGTACGTCGTTTTCGCGATAGGGTGATAACAGAGAAGCATGGAACATGTTGTGGATTTTCCACGTTCATGGGAGTTGAAGGCGATAGGAGACAGGTGACAAGACATCGGAGATGACGAAGGGACCTTCGCGTTTTGTGGCGAACTTCGGGTCTTGGATGGACCTTTTAAGATTCCTGGCTTCCAGCCAAACTCGCTGCCCTTTCTCGAAAGGCACGAATTTCGTCTTAGACCTAGACGCCATGACTTGTCGCGCAAGTTCATGGGATGCGAGGGCTTCATCTCGAAGAGCGGTGAGTTCTTTGAGACGGGTTTCAACGGCGGGGATGTTGGTTTCGGCGATTACCGAGGGAAGGGCACGGGGTTCATACCCCATCATGAGGTAAAATGGGGACTTGCCGGTGACGGAGTGAGGGCGGTGATTGTGCGTGAATTCTGCGTGAGAAATGTGATCGGACCAGGTAGAGGGGTGGTCCCCGCAGTAGATGCGGAGATAGGTTTCAACTTCTTGGTTGACGCGTTCGGTTTCTCCATCAGTCTGTGGGTGATATGCCGTGGAGAGGGATAAATCGTAGTTAAGGAGGCGGCCGAGTTCTTTAGCAAAGGTGGAAGCGAACTGTGGGCCACAATCTGAGATAATCTTCTCGTAAAGTCCGAAGCGGAGATAAACTTTATGGAAAAAGAGCGCTGCTACGCCCTCGGCGGTGATGGATTTCTTCGTAGGGCAGAGAATTACCCCCTTAGTAAGGCCGTGGTCCACCACGACCAATAATGAGTCAAACCCCCCGGATAGCGGGAGGTTGGTGATGAGATCGCAGGAGATCTGCTGGAAAGGGCGAGAGCATGAGGACGGGATAGGGACGAGTGGAGGAACCGTGGGGTGAGTGTTCGCTTTGTTGCGCTGGCACACGGCACAGCCCTCAACGTAAGAGCGAACAAAGGAGGCGAGGCCCGGCCACCAGAATTTGGAGGCGACGAGGTGACGGGTTTTAAGGTAGCCGGGATGTCCGGCGGAGTCATGGTCATGGGAGCGCTGAACGACAGTGCGGCGAAGGTCACGGTCGGGAGGGACATAGATGCGTCCTTGGTACTGGAGGACCCCATCGGAGTATTGCCAATCCGCGAGACGTGAACGGAGAGCGGGAGGGAGAGATCTGTCAAGTTCTTGTAGCTTGTGGAGGATGAGATCGTCAGAGGCGGAGGCGGAGGCGATATGATTGGAAAGAGCGGAGTCGATGATGCAGACGAAGAGGGCGTCAGGGAGGAGAGTGACCCCGATGTTATCGGAGTCGGTGCGAGGGAGGAGATCAGGGCGGCGAGAGAGAGCGTCAGGGCCGGCGAGTTGAGTACCGGGGACGTGGGTGATTGAATAATCATAATCAGCGAGGTCAAGGAGCCAGCGGGCTTGGTGACGGTTGAGATCTTGAGGACGGCGAAAGTACATAAGATTCTTGTGATCGGAAAAGACCTTGACGGGAAAGGGAGAGCCATGGAGGTATTGCCTTCAGGCTTTGAAACCGTGTATAACGGCCAAGAGCTCCCTGTCGTGGATGTCATAGTTTCGTTCTGAAGAGGAGAAAGACTGAGATAAGTAAGAACAGGGGTGCCAGTCCCCATTCGCATCGGTTTGCAATAAAATTCCCCCTGACGCATACTTGGATGCGTCGGTGGCCATGGCGAAGGGTCGAGAGATATCAGGCATGAAAAGGACGGGCTTATGGAGGAACAACTCCTTGAGTTGTTCAAAGGCGGTTTGTTGGGCTGGTTTCCAAGCCCAGGGCATAGTTTTCTTGGTGAGATCGATAAGCGGGCGGGCGATGTTGGAGTATCCAGGGATAAATCACCTATAGAAGTTAGCGAAACCGAGGAAGGAACGGACGTCTTTGACTTTCTGCGGCGTAGGCCATTTAGCAATCCCGTCAAGTTTGACAGGGTCCATAGCGAGTTGTCCTTCTTTGACGATCATTCCGAGGTATTCGACTTCGGGAACGGCAAATTGGCATTTTTCCAATTTGAGATGGAGGTCGAGTTCCGTCATCCGTTGAAGGACACGGCGGGTGCGTTCGGTGTGAGTGGCGTCGTCTGGGGAGAAGATGAGAAGATCGTCCATATAGATTACTAACCATCCTTCGGCGATTAGGTCGCGGAAGGAATCGTTCATAAAACGTTGAAATGTTGCTGGGGAGTTAGTCATTCCGAAGAACATAACCATGGGTTTGAAGAGTCCTTTATGAGTGAGGAAAGCACCCTTCCATTGGTGCCCTTCTTTGATACGTACGTTGTTATATCCCCAGCATACGTCGAATTTGGTGAATATGTGGGCGCCCTTGAGTTTATCGAGGAGATCTGAGATCAGAGGTAGCGGGTAGGCGTCGCGAACGGTGTGTTCATTGAGATACCGATAGTCTTGACAAGGGCGAAGTTTGCCGTCCTTTTTCTTGACGAAGAAGAAGGGCGACGCTTGAGGAGAGTTGGAAGGGCGGATCTTGCCGGCGGCGAGATTTTTGTTGAGGAATTCTTTGGTAGCTTTCTTCTCGTCGGGGGTGAGCGGATAGAGTTTGCCGATTTTTGGGGTGAACGAGTCTTTGACGTTAATTTCGTGATCGTAGGGTCTGGAAGGGGGGAGAGAGTTGGCAGATTCTTTGGCGAAAACTGGAGCGAAGTCTTTATAGGCGTCTGGGAGCGTGACTTTTGGCTTAGCTTTCTCAGCGGCAGCCGCAAGCTCCGTAGCGGTGGTGAGCTTGGCGACAAGCTTCGGATGTGTCTGGTGATATCTGGATCCTGTTTTGAGGACCCATTGGCAAGAATTGGCATAGAGTGCTCGTCGGACGTAGAGGTTTCCGTCCGGTAAATCAAGGAATGTGGAGAGAGTATGGTCGGGGACTGTTTCGACCATGATATGACGAGGTGGTTTAGCGGGGGATGCACGGGGTTGGGCGTTGTCGTGTCGTTTGAGGTCGGCAACGTGGATGTGGTAGAGGAAAGCTGATTCGTCTACCGTTTCAGGGATGTTGATCGTCTGCGACGACCAGTCAATGGAGGGGTTCGTGAGTCGTAACCAAGGCGCTCTGAGAATCACGTTCTCGGACCCGCAGTGTAAAACATGGAAGCGTATGTGCTGGGCGACGCCGTCGATGTTGGTGAAAAGAGAGGCAGTATAGCGAATAGCTCCCTTAGCGTTGGGAGTTTGATCGACGTTGTTGACAGGGATAGGCGTTGGAAGTTTATCGAGGGGGAGACGGTGTTTTCGGGCAAAGTCCCAATCAAGACAGTTGATATCGGCGCCACTATCAATGAGGGCGCGGGTGTCGACGGTTTTCATGGTGTGCGAAGGGTTAATGAGTTGGAGGGGAATACGCATTGATTTCTTGGACGTAGATACAAGTACAGGCGCACACGTAGAAGGAACTACTGACGTCGAGGCAGCGTTCCGTTTCAAAAATCCAGAGAGGCAATGGCGACGCGAGACACCTTGATTTCTTCATTGTCATCTTCATCGTCTATCTCGATTAACCGAGGGACTTCCTTTTCGTCCTCGGTTTCCACTTCTTTGACCTTCCAGATGGTTTTCTTCGGCCTCAGGGTATTTGAAGTGAATGTGGGGCAGTTGTTTGCCCGATGCCCCTTCTGTCGGCAGCGGAAGCATTTGCCCTCTTTGCAGCATTGTTCGCGCTCGGCAGGGGTAAGACGTGGGAGGCGGACGGCATCGACGTCCATGGCGTTGGGATCCTTGGTGGGAACGGGAGTGGAATACTGGTGGTACGTGTGGCGAGTGGGGGTCTTGTGTTGAGCGGCGATTTCTCGAGCTCGTTCCATGTGAGTTTGGAAGGTGACGGCCTTCTTTAGCCAGGCGTCAATGGTAGTGGGAACCGTTTCCATAGCGAGGATACGGCGCATAAGGGCATCGGGGATAGCGGCTGAGTAGTAGCCGATAAGGACGTTATCGTCGGTGATGCCGGCGATGACGTAGTGGTTTTGAAACTGAGTGTTGTACTCAGTAAGCGAGGGGGAGTATCCGCCGTTCTTTGTGGCAGTCATACGAGTGGCGGTAAGCCAGGCAATCGCGTTGCCGGTGGTGTCATAGTGTTTAAACGCCAGAATGAAGGCGTCATGGAAATCAGACCAAGATCCCATGTTGATCGAGCCATCGGCTGCGATCTTTGAGGAGCGGAAGGTGTTGGCCCATGTGAGTGTGGGGCCTCGAGTCATATAGGAAAGCACAAAGGCAATGCGCTTTGGGTCGGAAGTGTAGACCTCAGCGTTCACGTTGAGGTAGAACATGACGGAGTCAAACCATTGTTTGGCAGTCCGATAGTCACCATCGTATTTTTCTGGGGTGCCGATGCAGAGTTCAAGGGGTTTGGTGGTCATGGTGGGCGACGGTGGGCGAGGAATCGGAGGGAAGATGTGGCCGGTCTGGTGTCTGGGCGTTGGGGATGGGGGTGTCTGAGAACGAGGTATCTGTACAGAAGCAGAAAAGTTATGGGAAAGGTCGCGGGTGGCGAGTTCTTCGTCAGAGTCTAGTAAAGGCTCATCGGGGTCTTTGTTCCAATATGCTTGGTTGGGGTCGTCGGGGGTGTCAGAGGAATCAGAGTGCGAGGTGCGCGGAGGTTCTCGGGGGTTCCAACGCGGATCAGTGGTTCGAGTGTTTCTATGGGAAGCTATGGTGGGCGGCGTACGTGATAGTACCCGAACGAGGAGTTAGCTTAGTTCTTTTGTTACGCGTGGCCGTGGATGTGGTCGCGCGTAGACCTACTAACGCCTAGTAGGGTCAAGGGTTCAGCTGTTCGTGTTGACGACGACGTAAGGCCAGCCGTGGGGATGCTGGGTTGAGGGGTACCGTCAAGAGTGTTAACGGGTCGGAGAGGATAACCGCTGCCTAGCTTGACAAGCGGGTCGAAGGTTCAGGAGTAAGACATGCGAGGGCGGGCGAGCGGTAGCGTGAAGCGTTCACTTAATAGTAGAACGAAGACTGAGGAGCAAGAGCAAGTGGATTGCTAGTACTAACTAGGCGACTGGCCGTAGGTAGAACTAAGCTAAGGAGAAGGGAAGACATCCCTGTTGAAGGGTTTATATAGTGAAGTAAGAGTGTGACAGTTACGTGTCACAGTAGATAAGGGCCGGCGTGGGAAGCGGCGTTAGAAACAGAAGACCAATGGCAAAACCACGCATGAGAATGAAATGTTAAGGGCTGGCGCAGTCGGCGTGAGAAGAGCAGAAGATAAAGAGTACCTGCGCGGTGGAGGAATAAGCACACTTACGAGATGTGTGGAATGTCGTGGAACGACATGGAAGGAATGAGGTAAAGCGTGAGAAGTGAAAAGTGTTAGTCCGATAACGTTAAAAGGGAAAAAGTGTTCGTCCTGCGAGCGAATCATAACAGTGAATGTTACGTGGTGCTACTGGCCATGTGAAGGGATCAGGTTGAGGGAATCTGAATGGACTCTGCTCAGGGGTGGTGGGATATCTAAGCAAGGCTAGATCTGTGGTGGGGCTGAGGATCTGTGCTGATGGCATGGGTTCCCAGTAATAGGTGTGACCCGTATATCTGATATCGGTGGTGATTAAATCGACTTCACCTCCATTTCTGAAACTGTGTGGTTGGAGATCTTGTTCAACAAGTCGCCAGAATTCTTCTTCTGTGGCTACAACGTCTGGCCAATCATTTGGGTCCTCTTCACTCTCTGTGCTTGCAGTTGCTAGCAAGTACTCCCTGGGCTCTTCTTTGACTGGTAATCCTACTGCTACTGGTATGTCTACTAATTCCCAAGGTCTGGCTAGATTGACGGTGGGGAGGTATGCTGTGAAAGGGAGAAGAGATTGATGAAAGGTGATGGGCACTTGATAGCAAACTCCTATTAGCGCTATCCTAAAATGCCCAAAGACGTGCTCACTTGCTAGAGCCTGTGGTGCAAGGGAGAAGGCTAGATGTGTTACGCGTGGCCCTTGGGTATGGTCGCGCGTAGACCTACGAAGCCTAGGACGAAGAGGTTGGAGAGTGACGGTTGAGAATATCTGTCCAAGGGGGTCGGCCATGGGGTTGCCGAGTCTGGGTCTACCGAGCGGTGTGCAAGGTAGTCAAGGGTAGCCTATGTCACACTGATGATAGGGTCAAGGGTTCGGGGTGAGACACACGCGGACGTGGAGAGCGTCGATGTGTGAAGCGTTCACTCAAGTGTAGAACGAAGACACGGAGAATTGCTAGGACTAACTAGGCGGTAGCCGTAGGTAGAACTAGGTTAAAGAAAAGATATAAAATGCCCTGTTGAAGGGTTTATATAGTGAAGAGAAAGGTGTGATGGTAACGCGTCACATGGTTAAGGGCCGGCGTGGGAAACGGCGTGAGAAGAGCAGAAGCCAATAGCAAAACCACGCATGTGAAAGAAACATAAGGGCCGGCACACACGGCGTGAGAAGATTAGAAGACAAACGAGTACCTGCGCGGTGGAGGATAAGCACGCTTTACGAGATATGTGGAATGTCGTAGAACGACGTAGAAAGCGGTGAAGTAAGCGTGAGAAAAGGAACAAGTGTCAGTTCGTAATGCTAAGTAAAGAAAAAGAGTAGACCCTGCAGCGAATCGTAACAAGATGCATCTACTGTTGTTGGTAGATAGTGAATGGGTGTAAGGATGTATGACAGTCTAGTTCTAGTGTTGCGACTACAAATCTTGCAGGCAATTACTATCTTCTTAGACATCAAAAGGAGGAACTATCTTGGGTATGACTTGTAGGAGGAGAACAAGAGAACTAGACTGGAGACTGAGCTTCGTCCAGTCTCATTTTATATACTATTCTATGTGTAGATACATGTTGTGTATTGATCTAGATATGTATCTACATAAGTCCATCCCCTAGGCCCAACATGATCGACATGAGGAGTTAGCCTGTAACGGAGATTAATATATTCATGAGGTTACCAGCTGTTGATCTGCTGTGGATGGGTAGAATAGAAGGTGTCAATGGTAATTAAAGATAAGAGATCACATCACAGCGATGGAGGTGACTGATGTGAGGTCTGTGATGATCACAATGTATTAAATACGTTCTTGTGATCAGTGGGGCAAAGGGTGAAGAGCTGAAAGTGAAGCCCACAAATCTAGAAGGGCCCATAGATCCCCTGTGTCTAGCACAGTGTCTAGGTCAAGTTTTCCCTTAATAAGATAAGGAAAGCGTCTGTATGCGCAAAGGAAAGGATGAAAAATATATAGCTGTAACACCATCCTTTCCTTTGACATCACCAAAGCAACATTCCTCTTGCCTGCTATTACTAGTCCTCTCTCTGTTACGATTTGCTCGCAGGACAAACACTTTTTCCTTGCTTTCTCTTTCGGACTAATACTTTTTGCTTCTCACGCTTAAACTCATTCCTTCCATGTCGTTCTATGACATTCCATACATCTCGTAAGCGTGCTTATCCTCCACCACGTGGGTACTCTTTATCTTCTGATCTTCTCATGCTGTATGCATCAGCCCTTAATGTCTCTTTCTCATGCGTGGTTTTGCCATTGGTTCCTTTATTCTTATGCCGCTTCCTATGCCGGCCCTTAACCTTTGTGACACGTAACTGTCACAATTTTCACTTCACTGTATAAACCCTTCAACAGGGCCTCTCACTTCTTCTCCTCAGCTTAGTTCTACCTACGGCTTGTCGCCTAGTTAGTGCTAGCAATCTATCATCTTTACTCCTTGTGTCTTCGCTCTACCATTAAGTGAGCGCTTCACACTATGGCTCACCTGCCTTCGTGTGTCTTCACCCTTGAACCTTTGACCCGCTCATCAAGCTAGACAGCGGTAACCCCTTTAACCCGTCGAAACCCTTGACGATACTTACGACCCAGCATCCCCATGGCTGGCCCTATGTCCTCGTCAACACGAGTGACTGAACCCTCAACCCTACTAGGCATTAGTAGGTCTATGCGCGACCATACCCACAGCCATGCGTAACACTCTCCACCATCAAACTTCTTGCCACTCATGCCCACCAACTCGCCAAACGCAAAGACAATCTCACCAATATGCACCAATGCATCCTACACAGCTGCTTCGCATCAGCTGCTGACTTTCAGTGATGTTTTGTGCACACCATCCATGACCACAATTTTGCTCCCAGCTCACTTGTGCTTGTCCTTAACAAAAAGATCAAAGCCATATCCAACACAAAGTGCCACCCTCATTATTTCGGACCCATGGCCATTGTCTCACATTCTCACAATGATGGATCATGTTACAATTCATCGTGCCAGGCACGTCTTTCTTTTCTTTCTCTCTCTCTTTGTGTGTACGCTCACACCTCCACCCTTCTTCGGTTGCCCACACCAACCCTTTACCCTCGCTCCTTGGCTCTCTGAGGTCCCCGTCACACATACGTTACCCTACTTACGTGTTCTTGTGCACTTATCTCCCTCGTGTTGCCTTATTGCACATGTGTTTTACCTTCTCTTGCCGCATGCACTGGCATGTTGCTTTTCTCTCTCACATGTGAGTTCTATCACATTCTCCCCTGTTCTTTCACATTCTATCGCTGCTTCCCACGCCAGCCCTTAACACATACCCTTGACCCTGTGATGTTATGATCACACGTCACCTTTCACTATATATACCAGTCGATTTGGCCTTATGCCTTTCCCCTTTAACTTTGACCTCCCTGTGGCATTCCACCTACTTGTAGTATCTCCTTGCGAATACACATCATCGTTATCCATTGTCCCCTCTCCTCTACGAGTCTTGTTCAACTCTTGAGTGAACCTCGATGCTCAGGCCTCCCCACCTTTGCGTACCCACGACCTCCTGCAGCTCAAGGTTGCACCACCGCTGTCAGTACACCCAATGGTTGACCTCTTGAACTCCGTCAAGGTGGATATCACAGGGCTATGCTCGACCCTACCCAGGCCAAGCATAACAGATCATACTGCCTTGTGTTATGTGTGGCCCGGGTAGGGTCGCACGTAGACTCAGTACTGACCTAGTCGGCAGTATCAACCGTCGATTGCGACGGCGGTGGTGGCACGGGAGGGTGCCCGAGGGTCAAGGCGTACTTGTCAAGAGAGTGTCTCGACAGTACAGAGTTCACTCAAGAGTTGAACTGAAGACTCGTAGAGGTGGGGGATCAAAGGGGCTCTGATTACAAGGCAAGGGCTAGGCTGATACTAAGTAATACCAGAGTTAAGGGAAAGGTATAAGGCCAGATTGACTGGTATATATAGTGAAGAGTGATAGTGTGACTGTGATGTCACAGGGTCAAGGGTATGAGTTAAGGGCCGGCGTGGGAAGCGGCAATAGAATGTGAAAGAAGGAGGGAGAAGGTGATAGAACCCATGCGTGTGAATAAGACAAGAACGTGCTGGTGCATGCAGCGAGAGAAGGTGAAACGCGTGTGCGATAAGGCAGCATGTAGGAGATAGGTGCACAAGAACATGTAAGTAAGATAACGTACATGTGAGATGTCTTGGAGAGCCGAGGGACAAGGGTAAAGGGTTGGCGCAGGCAACCGTAGAAGAGCGGAAGAGTGAGCATACGTGCAGAGAGAAAGAGAAAAAGGAAAGACGTGCCCAGCACAATGAATCATAACACCTTGCCAAAGTTGATAGCTCACTCTCAAAGCTTCACTTTGCTGCCTTTTGCCTCATCCCATATTCCCCCCATTCTACTTTGCATATCACTGTCACTGAGTTTGTCAAGCCAGAAGATCTCACCAGAGTTGCTGTTAATGAATAGAGCAACTGAGTGAAGCGACTGCTCTCTACAATCGTAGTAGTGAGGGAGTTGAACGTCTAACCTATCTGTATAAGGAGCGAGACAGATTATATAATCAGATCAAAGGGGGAGATGATAGATAAGATGGGAGTGTATGTATGATCTCTTGAGTTGCTCTTGGTATTCGGGTGAATAGGAGAGGAGCTTGCTGTGACTGTGACGTTCACAAGAAGAGGCTGGATTCTTCTTGGGCAAGAGAGTAGGATGTAACAAAGTGGAACAACTTAGGGAAGTATCCCCAAGTGTTCTATGTATTTATACACTACTGTACAAGAGGAGATATAATGTTCTAAGCCAGCTGGGTAGAGGGTAAGGGTGTAGGGTATGATGTAAGTGTGGAGCAGGGCAGTGTACATGCTGGCTAAGGTGAGGCAAATATGAAAGAATGGAAGGGTGAAATAAGTGAAGTAGGTCTAGAGCATGGTAATTAAGGGAATGTGTATGTGGTGAGGCACCTAGACCAGTGATGTCATGATGACATCATATCTTATCTAATAGGTAAGAAGATGAAAGGAATAGTGAAGGGAGTGATCTTAGATAAGATCATGGTGAGATAAGATTAGATAAAGAGAAAAATGCGAAAATAGCAGTAGCATGAAATCAATTCGTAACACTGAGGACAGTTGCTATTTCAAGTGAGAGGGAGATGTAAGGAATGCCAGACATCCACACATCAACTCGAGCACAGGTTTCCTTGTGTCAATCGCACCTTCATGTCTTCATCTTGTTATAAAGTCACTTGCACGACTTTGTTGCCACTCATCTCAGTTCCTTTATAGTTCATCATAGATTCTTTTCCTTTATGCTTTTTTTCCTTCTTATGCTTACTATTATGCGTGGCCGTGGGTATGGTCACATGTAGACCTACTAACACCTAGTAGGGTTGAAGGAGTCTGGTCGTTCGTATATATGACGACACTAAGGCCAGCTGTGGGGATGCTGGGTCGATAGTACCGTCAAGGGTGTTGATGATTCAAAGAATACCGCTGTCTAGCTTGACAAGCAGGTCAAAGGTTCAAAGTAAAGACACACGAAGGTGGGCAAGCCGTAGTGTGAAGCACTCACTTAATGGTAGAGCGAAGACACAAGGAGTAAAGATGATAGATTGCTAGCACTAACTAGGCAACAAGCCGTAGGTAGAACTAAGCTAAGGAGAAGAGACGAGAGACCCTGTTGAAGGGTTTATATAGGAAAACAAAGGTGTGACAGTTACGTGTCACAATGGTTAAGGGCCGGCATGGAAAGCAGCATTAGAAATAGAAAACCAATGGTGAAACCACACATGAGAAAGAAATGTTAAGGGCCGGCGCATACGGTGTGAGAAGATCAGAAGAAGAGGGGTACCTGCGCAGTGGAGGATAAGCATGCTTACGAGGTGTATGGAATGTTGTAGAACGACATGGAAGGAATGAGGTTAAGTGTGAGAAACGAAAAGTATTAGTCCGAAAGAGAAAGCAAGGAAAAAGTGTTCGTCCTGTGAGCAAATTGTAACATTACCCCCTTAGTAACCCGAAGCTACAGCGAGGATTCCTTACAAGTCCCTAAAGGTGGGTCCCGGGGAGCCAGTGATATTGGCATAGCCGATGTTGTCTAGTTCATCTCCATCCTCATAGGGAGAGGGAGTGTGAGGTGAGGATGGCGTGGGATGGTAAGATTGTTGAGAGGAGGAGGAAGACTGACGAGAGGTGTGGCGAGGTGTGGCTTGGTGGACGATTTGTCTGTTGTGGAACGCAGCTTGGGGGTGGCGAGGGGTAGATGCAGACGAGGGTTGAGCACGGGGAGAGGTGAGGCGAGAGGCAAGGGGGCAAGAAGATCCTGGGCAACAGGTGAGAGAGTGACCCGGTGCTTATCAGCATCCTGTACAGATATATTGTCAACAGGATAACTGGGTATGCCCAAGACAGTGGCACTGGAAGCACTGTTGATTGAAACGAGGGTGTCCAGGATAGATGCAATCTCTGCCATTTTGGCCGGTCCACCAGTCATTGAGAGTCTGCTGATGGATAGGCGATCTGTCCCTCAGGACTTCATTTCTAAGTCCTCGACCAGCGGCAGCTAGGTCTCAGAAGTGGTTATCGACATCGAGGAGGAAGGTGTCATAGCTCATCTGGAAGGCATGAGAGTACAACTGATATCATGCATGATAGATAAAACCCTGCATTGTCCTGCCGAGAGTGGTGTGAGGGAATACCGGGCCTGAGCCAGAGACAAAGGCAGCGACATGGTTCAATTGCATCGCAGTTTCGAACCAGGTAAAGATGGGCGAGCCATCAGAAGAATAAACACTAATGGGAACACGAAGACGATCGTTAGACATAAGTGAGTGAAAATGAACATAATCCTCATCGGTGAACTGCTCCTTCCAAAGCCGGTTGGTGTGGCGATGAGCAGAGACGTCTAGGGGGACTTGAGAGTCCCATCTGGAGTGGGCGACGAGAGAGTCTGAGCTAGGTGCACGGACGAGCTGGGGGCAGTGAACACCTAAAAACGAGGGTGGTCCGGGAGAAGGTTCCCGATGGGGCGGAGGTGTAAATGACGGCGAGGACTGGATCCTGCCAGAGATGGGGGAGACTTGAGACTGGGGAACATCGCCAATAAGAGTGGCGAAGTTGACAGGCTGTGGGGCGGCGGGGCGAGTAGGAGAGACCCTCTCAGGGTTGGCAGTGGGAAGACAGATGGTGTTGGGGTTGGTAGAAGATGCGGCGGCAGGGGTGTCGACATTGGTGAATTCGATGGCCATGAGTAGAAGATGGAGAGGGTTTATTTGCAGTGTGGTGGGTGAGCGGATGAAAGAGAAAAGGCATGGGGGTGTCGTCTTTTATAATTGTTGAGTAACTCCGATGAGTGTTTCAGGTTCCGCTCGGGTTCCCATGATTCGTCTTCAGCAGAGTACCCTTTCCATCGGATCAGGTACTGATGGGCTGACGGCATACCTTGATGCCATATGATTCATTCTATTTCATATTCTTCTTGTCCTTCAACAAGATCTGGAGGTGGTGTGGGGAAGTTCGGGCTGTGTACGTCGTTTTCGCGATAGGGCGATAACAGGGAAGCGTGGAATGTGTTGTGGATTTTCCACGTTCGTGGGAGTCGGAGGCGATAGGAAATGGGAGAAATGACATTGGAGATAACAAAGGGACCTTTGCGTTTCGTGGCAAACTTCAGATCTTGGACAGACCTTTTAAGGTTCCTGGCCTCCAGCCAAACTTGCTGCCCTTTCTTGAAAGGCACGAATTTTGACTTAGACCTGGATGCCATGACTTGTCGCACAAGTTCATGGGACGCGAGAGCTTCCTCTCATAGGGCGATCAGCTCCTTGAGACGGGTTTCGACAGTGGGAATGTTGGTCTCAGCGATCACTGAGGGAAGGGCATGGGGTTCATATCCCAACATGAGGTAAAACGGGGATTTGCCAGTGACAGAATGAGGTCAGTGATTGTGTGTGAACTCAGCGTAAGAGATGTGATCAGACCACGTGGAGGGGTGGTTTCCGCAGTAGATGTGGAGGTAGGTTTCGACTTCTTGGTTGACACGTTCCGTTTCACTGTCAGTTTGGGGGTGATAGGCAGTGGAGAGGGAGAGATCATAGTTAAGAAGTTGACTGAGTTCTTTGGCGAAGGTAGAAGCGAATTGTGGACCACGATTGGAGATGATTTTGTTGTATAGGCCAAAGCGGAGGAAGACTTTGTGGAAAAAGAGTGCTTCTATGCCCTCGGCGGTGATGGTCTTCTTTGTAGGGCAAAGTATTACCCCCTTAGTAAGGCCGTGGTCCACCATGACCAATAGCGAGTCAAATCCCCCAGACAGGGGGAGATTGGTGATGAGATCACAGGAGAGTTGCTGGAAGGGGCAAGAACATGAGGACGAGATGGGAATGAGTAGGGGAACGGTAGGGTGGGTGTTTGCCTTGTTGCGCTGGCACATGGCACAGCCTTCAATGTAAGAGCGAACAAACGAGGCAAGGCCAGGCTACCAGAATTCGGAAGTGACGAGTTGGTGGGTTTTTAGATAACCAGGGTGGCCAGCGGAGTCATGGTCATGAGAGCGCTGGATGACAGCGCGGTGAAGGTCACAGTCGGGAGGGATGTAGATGTGCCTCTAATATTGGAGAACGCCGTCCGCATACTATTACGCGTGGCCATGGATGTGGTCGCGCGTAGACCTACTAACGCCTAGTAGGGTCAAGGGTTCTGTCGTTCGTGTTGACGACGACGTAGGACCAGCCGTGGGGATGCTGGGTCGATGGTACCGTCAAGGGTTTAGACGGGTCAAAGGGTAAACCGCTGCCTAGCTTGGCTAGCGGGTCGAAGGTTCAAGGTGGAGACACATGGAGGCGGGCAAGCCATAGTGTGAAGCACTCACTTAATGGTAGAGCGAAGACACAAGGAGTAATCGAGGATAGATTCCTAGCGCTAACTAGGCGACAAGCCATAGGTAGAACTAAGCTGAGGAAAAAGAAACGACCCTGTTGAAGGGTTTATATAGTGAAGTAAGAGTGTGATAGTTACGTGTCACAGTAATTAAGGGCTGGCATAGGGAGCGGCGTTAGAAATAGAGATCTAATGGCAAAACTACGCATGAGAGAGAAACGTTAAGGGCCGGCGCATATGGCGTGAGAAGATCAGAAGATAAGGAGTACCTGCGCGGTGAAGGAATAGGCACGCTTACGAGATGTATGGAATGTTGTAGAACGACATGGAAGGAATGAGTTGTAAACGTGAGAAATGGAAACGTGTTAGTCTGAAAGAGAAAGTAAGGAGAAAGCGTTCGTCCTGCGAGTGAATCGTAACACATACTGCCAGTCGGTGAGGTGAGAGCGAAAGGCCGGGGGAAGGGAGCCATCAATCTCTTGGAGTTTATGGAGAACGAGATTGTCAGAGGCAGAGGCAGAGGCGATGTGGTTAGAAAGTGCAGAGTCGATGAGATGAACAAAGAGGGTGTCGGGGAGGAGAGTAACCCCAATGTTGTCAGAGTCGGCTTAAGGAAGGAGGTTGGGACAGTGGGAGAGGGCGTCAGGGCCAGCGAGTTGAGTGCCAGGGACATGGGTGATTGAATAGTCGTAGTCGGTGAGGTCAAGGAGCCAGCAGGCTTGATGACGGTTGAGGTCTTGGGGGTGGCGGAAATATGTGAGGTTCTTGTGATCAGAGAAAACTTTGACAGGAAAGGGAGAGCCATGGAGGTATTGTCTCCAGGCTTTGAAACCGCGTATAATGGCCAAGAGCTCCCGATCGTGGATGTCGTAGTTGCATTCTGAGGAGGAAAAGGACTGAGATAAGTAAGAACAGGGGTGCCAGTCCCCATTTGCATCTGTTTGTAACAAAATACCGCCCGATGCATACTTGGAAGCGTCGGTGGCCATGGCAAAAGGACAAGAGATATTGGGCATAAATAGGACGGGCTTATGGAGGAACAACTCTTTGAGTTGTTCGAACGCAAGTTGTTGCGATAAATTCCAAGTCCAAGGCATAGTTTTCTTGGTGAGGTCAATGAGTGGGCGGGTGATATTTGAGTAGCCAGGGATGAAACGTCTATAGAAGTTAGCGAAGCCCAGGAAGGAATGGACATCTTTGACTTTCTGTGGTGTAGGCCACTTGGCAATCCCATCGAGCTTAACGGGGTCCATAGCGAGTTGTCCTTCCTTGATGATCATCCCAAGGTATTCGACCTTGGGAACGGCAAATTGACATTTCTCCAATTTGTTATGCGTGGCCGTGGGTGTGGTCGCACGTAGACCTACTAACGCCTAGCAGGGTCAAAGGTTCTGTCATTTGTGTTGACAACGATGCAAGGGGGACCAGCCTTGGGGATGCTGGGTCTAGGGGACCGTCAAAAGTGTTTGACGGGTCAAGAGGTACCACTGTCTAGCTTGACAAACAGGTTGAAGATTCGAGGGTAGAGACACACGAAGGTGGGCGAGCTGTAGTGTGAAGCGCTCACTTAATGGTAGAGCGGAGACACAAGGAGTAAGGACGATGGATTGCTAGTACTAACTAGGCGACAAGCCGTAGGTAGAACTAAGCTAAGGAGAAGAAGGGAAAGGCCCTGTTGAAGGGTTTATATAGTGAAGTAAAAGCATGACAGTTACGTGTCACAAAGGTTAAGGGCCAGCGTGGGAAGTGGCATAAGAATAGAGAGACCAATGACAAAACCACGCATGAGAAGGAGACGTTAAGGGCCATCGTGTGCGGTGTGAGAAGGTCAGAAGATAAAGAGTACCCATGCGGTGGAGGATAGGCACGCTTACAAGATGTATGGAATGTCGTAGAACGACATGGAAAGAATGAGTTTAAGTGTGAGAAACGAAAAGTATTAGTCTGGGAAAAAAAGCAAAGAAAAGGGGGGGTTCATCCTGCGAGCGAATCGTAACACAATTTGAGATGGAGGTCGAGTTCTGTCATCCGTTGGAGGACTCAGCGAGTGCGTTCGGTGTGGGTTGCGTCGTCTGGGGAGAAGATAAGGTGATCATCCATGTAAATAACTAACCATCCCTCGGCAATCATATCACGGAAGGAGTCATTCATGAATCGTTGAAATGTTGCGGGTGAGTTAGTCATACTGAAAAATATGACCATGGGTTCAAAGCGGCCTTTGTGAGTAAGAAAGGCACCTTTCCATTGGTGCCCATCCTTGATACATACATTGTTGTATCCCCAGCATACATTGAACTTGGTGAAGATGCGGGCTCCCTTGAGTTTGTCGAGGAGATCGGAGATCAAAGGTAGCGGGTAGGCATCATGAATTGTATGTTCATTGAGATACTGGTAGTCTTGGCAGGGACAGAGTTTGCCATCTTTCTTCTTGACAAAGAAGAATGGTGATGCTTGAGGGGAATTCGAGGGGCGGATCTTGCCAGCAGCGAGATTTTCGTTGAGAAAGTCTTCTGTGGCTTTCTTTTCGTCTGGGGTGAGCAGGTAAAGTTTGCCAATCTTCGGGGTGAACGAGTCTTTGATGTTGATCTTGTGGTCATAGGGTCTGGAGGAAGGAAGGGAGTTGGCAGATTCTTTGGTGAAGACTGGGGCGAAGTCTTTATAGACGTCGGGTAGAGTAATTTTTGGCTTGGCCTTCTCAGCAGCTGCCGCAAGTTCAGTGACGGTGGTAAGCTTTGCAACAAGCTTTGGATGTGTCTGATGATATCGGGATCCTGATTTGAGAACTCATTGACAAGAGTTGTTGTAGAGCACTCTGTGAACGTAGAGGTTCCCGTCTGGCATATCAAGGAACGTGGAAAGGGTGTGGTCGGGGATGGTTTCAACCATTACATGACGAGGTGGTTTCAAAGGGAGTGCTCAAGATTGGGCATCATCATGTCGCTTGAGGTCTGTGACATAGGTGTGGTAGAGTGAGGTGGACTCATCTACCGATTCGGGGATGTTGATCGTTTGCGACGACCAGTCAATAGAGGGG